>NC_071710.1:715831-788331 GCF_020745825.1 Agelaius phoeniceus
GGTTTTTTTTGATCTTTTTGGGGTCATTTTTGGGGCATTTTTTGAGCTTTGTTTAGGGATTTTTTGTTCTTTTTGGGGTCATTTTTGGGACATTTTTAGGTCATTTTTGGGACATTTTTGAGCCCTTTTTGGGCTTTTTTTAGGGCTTTTTTTGTTCTTTTTGGGGTCATTTTTGAACATTTATGGGCCTTTTTTTAGGGCATTTTTTTGAGTATTTTGAACATTTTTGAGGCATTTTGGGGGCATTTTTGAGCCCTTTTTTGGGTTTTTTTTTGTTCTTTTTGGGGTCTTTTTGGGACATTTTTGGGACATTTTTGGGCCTTTTTAGGGCATTTTTGGGGCATTTTTGAGCTTTTTTTTGGACCCTTTTTGGGGCTTTTTTTAGGGTTTTTTTGATCTTTTTGTGGTCATTTTTGGGACATTTTTGGGCCTTTTTAGGGCATTTTTTGAGGCATATTTGGGCTTTTTAGGGCATTTTTTGTACTTTTTGGGGTCATTTTTGGGGCATTTTCTGCCCTTTTTTGTGCTTTTTTGGACTTTTTTTGAGGCATTTTTTCAAGCGTTTTTGACATTTTGGGGGCATTTTTTGATGAATTTTTTTGGGCATTTTTTGGCCCTTTTTGGGCCTTTAATGGGGGTTTTTTGGTTCTTTTTGTGGTCATTTTTTGAGACGTTTTTGGGGCATTTTTGGGGCCTTTTTGAGCTTTTTTTAGGGTTTTTTTGTTCTTGTTGGGGTCATTTTGGGGACATTTTGGGGCCTTTTTAGGGCATTTTTGGGGCATTTTTTGAGGCATTTTTGAGCCCTATTTTCGACCTTTTTTGGGCTTTTTTAGGGCTTTTTTGTTCTTTTTGGGGTCATTTTTGGACATTTTTGGGCCTATTTTAGGGCATTTTAAGGGCATTTTTGGGGCATTTTTGAGCCTTTTTTGGACCCTTTTTGGGGCTTTTTTTAGGGTATTTTTTTTTCTTTTTGGGGTCATTTTTGGGCTCTTTTTTGGGCTCTTTTTAGGGCATTTTTGGAGGCATTTTTGGAGGCATTTTTGGGGCTTTTTTTAGGGTTTTTTTGTACGTTTTGGGGGTCATTTTAGGGACATTTTTGGGGCATTTTTGAGTCTTTTTTGGACTATTTTTGGACTTTTTTAGGGTTTTTTTTGTTCTTTTTGGGGTCATTTTTGAACATTTTTGGACCTTTTTTAGGGCATTTTTAGGGCATTTTTTCGAGTCTTTTGAACATTTTTGGGACATTTTTTGAGGCATTTCTGAGCCTTTTTTTGAGCCTTTTTTGGACCCTTTCTGGCCTTTTTTTAGGGTTTTTTTTGTTCTTTTTGGGGGTCATTTTTGGGGCATTTTCTACCCATTTTTGTGCTTTTCTGGCCTTTTTTTTGAGGCAATTTTAGGTCATTTTTTGAGCGTTTTTGACATTTTGGGGCCATTTTTTGATGAATTTTTTTTGGCATTTTTTGGCCCTTTTTGGGTCTTTTTAATGGGGTTTTTTTTTTGTTCTTTTTGGGGCCATTTTTCGGAGCATTTTTGCCCTAAAAATTACGCTTAAAACCCCAAAAACGCCTTCTCCCTCAGGACCCACCTGTCAATCATTCCGATGCCCCGCCCTTTTCTTGGCGCAGCCAATCAGAACCAACCATGCGCGGGGCGCGGCTTCCGAATGATTGACAGCCCGCCCCTCCATAATCAACCAATGAAACCTCTCAAACAGCGGGGGCGTGCCCTGTCAATCACCCCTAAACCCCACCCCCCTCCCCTCTTTAACCAATCACGTTTCTCCTTCCCCCTCTCCGCTTCCGCCGCCATGGCCGCGCCGCGCTGAGCCCCGGCCCCGCCGCTCAGCCCCCGGCCATGGCGGCTCCGCTCTCGTAGCCGTGGCCGCCATGCCCAGCGGAGCCGCCGATGCCAACGAAACGGCCGAGCCGGCGCTGCTCCTCCTCCAGCAGCGCCTGCAAGGGCCTCGGCTTCTCCCAATCAGCCGCGGAGGAAGAGGAGGAAGAGGAAGATGATGATGATGATGGCGGCGAGGCGGAGCTGAGGGAGGATGAAGACGACGAAGCCGCCTCGTTGTTGTTGCCCGCGCGCTTTGGATGTTACGGGAGGCCGGGGGATGATGGCGGCCATGCTGGCGCAGGCCTACGGTGATGGCGGAGCTGTGGGAGGAGAACAGGCGGCGCTGCTGAGGAGGAGAAGCGTCAACACCACCGAGTGCGTGGCCGTGCCCAGCTCCGAGCATGTGGCCGAGATCGTGGGGCGCCAGGGTGAGTGTGAGGGGCCGGCAATGGCGGCGCTGAGGGGGAAAGAGGAACGGATTCAACCCTTCCCGCCATTTTGGGGACCCCCTCAGCACTTCCTGTGTCCCCTCCCCTCCTCTTCCTCTTCCTCCTGCCACACAAAATTTGGGGACTCTCCTGTCCCCTCATACCCAGGGTGGGACCTTCATCTTCACCTCATGAGGGTCCTGACTGCTTCTCCTCTTGCCGCCATTTTGGGGACCCTCCTGTCCCCTCACACCCAGGGTGGGACCTTCATCTTCACCCCCTGAGGGTCCTGACCTGTTTCAACCCTTGCCGCCATTTTGGGGACCCTCCTGTCCCCTCACAGCCCAGGGTGGGATCTTCATCTTCAGCTCCTCTTCCTCTGTCCCCTCATCTTCATCCCCTGAGGGCTGGGACCCCATTCTTCCCTTCCCGCCATTTTGGGGACCCCCTCAGCACTTCCTGTGTCCCCCTCCCAGTGAGGGACCCTCCTCTTCCTCTTCCTCCTGACATGGGGACTTTTGCCCCATTTTGGGGACCCTCCTGTCCCCTCATACCCCAGGGTAGGACCTTGATCTTCACCCCCTCAGGGTCCTGACCCCCTTCACCCCCTTTTGGCCATTTTGGGGACCCTCCCGTCCCCTCACAACTGTGGCAGGACCCTCCTTTCCCACCTACAGGAGCCTCCAAATAAGTAACCCCTTAACCCGGCCTGTCTGCCCCTAAACTTGAACTTTATGTTTAAGAGTAGAAAGGTTAGGTTTAGGGGCAGAAAAGCCAGGTTTGGATGCACCAAGGCCGGGTTTAAAAGCAGAAAAGTTGGGTTTAGGGGTAGAAAAAATATTTACCAGAGGGCAAAAAACCATTTGTCCTGGTTTCAGGCAGATTTTGGAGGCAAGTCCCTCTAGAAAAGCAGATTCAGATGGTTGGGGGAAAAGATTTCCTTGGAGGAGAGTGGATTAACAGGCAAAGCATTCCCCAGCCCAAAAATTGATACTAAACACCAAAAAAAAAAGCGAAACGCTGGAAGCTGTCGCTGTTCTGAGGAGGTGCCAAACTCCGAGTGTCCATTTGTGTGTGAGGCAGCCCAGGAGCGGGATGTGGAGCAGTGAGCGCAGCGTGCGAACACAAACTCCCGGCCGCTCCTTTGCTCTCAGCGCCGGCTCTGAAGGGCAGCGCTCGGTGTCGCAGGGCAGCACAGACGGACGGGAACGCGCACGGGCACCGCCAAAAGCCCGGGGCCGCCCGCGGGGCCGGCTCGGCCCTGGGCTGGGCCGGGCTCGGTGCCGGCCCCGCGGCAGCTGAGCTGTCCCGCACACGGCAGGGGGGAAAGGCAGGGAGCGGCTCGGGAATGGCAGAGCGGGCGGGTGGGGGCGTTCCGCCGGGCAGGCACGGCCGAGATCCCTCGGGATGCGGGTCCTGAAACCGGGGAAACCTCGGCTGGGAGCTGGGGAACGTGTGGGGGAACCGAGGGTGACAGGCACTGAGCGTGGGGGTGCAGTGAGGGATCGTGTGTCACTGTGTGTGTGTGTGTGTGTGTGTGTGTGTGTGTGTGTGTGTGTGTAATGAAGGATTGTGTGTCACTGGTGTGTGTGTGTAATGAAGGATTGTGTGTCACTGTGTGTGTGTGTGTGTGTGTAATGAAGGATTGTGTGTGTGTGTGTGTGTGTGTGTGTGTGTAATGAAGGATTGTGTGTCTCTGTGTGTGTGTGTGTGTGTGTGTGTGTGTGTAATGAAGGATTGTGTGTCTCTGTGTGTGTGTGTGTGTGTGTGTGTGTGTGTAATGAAGGATTGTGTGTCACTGTGTGTGTGTGTGTGTAATGAAGGATTGTGTGTCACTGTGTGTGTGTGTGTAATGAAGGATTGTGTGTCACTGTGTGTGTGTGTGTGTGTGTAATGAAGGATTGTGTGTCACTGTGTGTGTGTGTAATGAAGGATTGTGTGTCACTGTGTGTGTGTGTGTGTAATGAAGGATTGTGTGTGTGTGTGTGTGTGTGTAATGAAGGATTGTGTGTCACTGTGTGTGTGTGTGTGTAATGAAGGATTGTGTGTCACTGTGTGTGTGTGTGTGTAATGAAGGATTGTGTGTCACTGTGTGTGTGTAATGAAGGATTGTGTGTCACTGTGTGTGTGTGTGTAATGAAGGATTGTGTGTGTGTGTGTGTGTGTGTGTGTGTGTGTGTGTAATGAAGGATTGTGTGTCACTGTGTGTGTGTGTAATGAAGGATTGTGTGTGTGTGTGTGTGTGTAATGAAGGATTGTGTGTCACTGTGTGTGTGTGTAATGAAGGATTGTGTGTCACTGTGTGTGTGTGTGTAATGAAGGATTGTGTGTCACTGTGTGTGTGTGTGTGTGTAATGAAGGATTGTGTGTCACTGTGTGTGTGTGTAATGAAGGATTGTGTGTGTGTGTGTGTGTGTGTGTGTGTAATGAAGGATTGTGTGTGTGTGTGTGTGTGTGTAATGAAGGATTGTGTGTCACTGTGTGTGTGTGTGTAATGAAGGATTGTGTGTGTGTGTGTGTGTGTAATGAAGGATTGTGTGTGTGTGTGTGTGTGTGTAATGAAGGATTGTGTGTGTGTGGTGTGTGTGTGTGTGTAATGAAGGATTGTGTGTCACTGTGTGTGTGTGTGTGTAATGAAGGATTGTGTGTCACTGTGTGTGTGTGGTGTAATGAAGGATTGTGTGTCACTGTGTGTGTGTGTAATGAAGGATTGTGTGTCACTGTGTGTGTAATGAAGGATTGTGTGTCACTGTGTGTGTGTGTGTGTAATGAAGGATTGTGTGTCACTGTGTGTGTGTGTGTGTAATGAAGGATTGTGTGTCACTGTGTGTGTGTGTGTGTAATGAAGGATTGTGTGTCACTGTGTGTGTGTGTAATGAAGGATTGTGTGTCACTGTGTGTGTGTGTGTGTGTGTAATGAAGGATTGTGTGTGTGTGTGTGTGTGTGTGTAATGAAGGATTGTGTGTCACTGTGTGTGTGTGTGTGTAATGAAGGATTGTGTGTCACTGTGTGTGTGTGTAATGAAGGATTGTGTGTGTGTGTGTGTGTGTAATGAAGGATTGTGTGTGTGTGTGTGTGTGTGTGTAATGAAGGATTGTGTGTCACTGTGTGTGTGTGTGTGTAATGAAGGATTGTGTGTCACTGTGTGTGTGTGTAATGAAGGATTGTGTGTCACTGTGTGTGTGTGTGTAATGAAGGATTGTGTGTGTGTGTGTGTGTAATGAAGGATTGTGTGTCACTGTGTGTGTGTGTAATGAAGGATTGTGTGTCACTGTGTGTGTGTGTGTAATGAAGGATTGTGTGTCACTGTGTGTGTGTGTGTAATGAAGGATTGTGTGTGTGTGTGTGTGTAATGAAGGATTGTGTGTCACTGTGTGTGTGTGTAATGAAGGATTGTGTGTCACTGTGTGTGTGTGTAATGAAGGATTGTGTGTGTGTGTGTGTGTGTGTGTGTAATGAAGGATTGTGTGTCACTGTGTGTGTGTGTGTGTAATGAAGGATTGTGTGTCACTGTGTGTGTGTGTGTAATGAAGGATTGTGTGTCACTGTGTGTCTCTGTGTGTCTGTGTGTGAGCTGTGCTGGCAGCTCCTCAGTTCGTGCCCTGTGAATGTGACCCCCGCAGTTCCTGGGAATCAGGGAGACAGAGATGGCACCAGAGATACGGAGCCAGTGCTGTGTGTGCTCTGTGTGCAGCGGGGCAGGCACGGAGCACAGGGGCCCTGCAGGGACTGTGGCAGCCTGGGGCTGGGGCTGGCATGGAGCTGGGGCTGGGATGGAGCTGGGATGGAGCTGGGATGGAGCTGGGGCTGGGATGGAGCTAGGATGGAGCTGGGGCTGAGTCTGGGGCTGGGATGGAGCTGGGGGCTGGGGCTGGGGCTGGGGCTGGGGCTGGGATGGAGCTGGGCTGGGGCTGGGGCTGGGATGGAGCTGGGGCTGGGGCTGGGGCTGGGATGGAGCTGGGGCTGGGCCTGGGATGGAGCTGGGATGGAGCTGGGGCTGGGATGGAGCTGGGGCTGGGATGGGGCTGGGATGGAGCTGGGGCTGGGGCTGGGGCTGGGATGGAGCTGGGGCTGGGATGGAGCTGGGGCAGGGGATGGGATGGAGCTGGGGCTGAGCCTGAGCCTGGGGCTGGGATGGAGCTGGGGCTGGGGCTGGCATGGAGCTGGGGCTGGGATGGAGCTGGGGCTGGAGCTGGGGCTGGGATGGAGCTGGGGCTGGGGCTGGGATGGAGCTGGGGCTGGGGCTGAGATGGAGCTGGGATGGAGCTGGGGCTGGGATGGAGCTGGGGCTGGGCTGGAGCTGGGGCTGGGATGGAGCTGGGTCAGGCTGTGCGGTGTCGGTGTCCTGCAGACGCTCCCTGCCCCCCTCAGCTGCCCATGCCTCTCTGCTCCCTCCCCAAGCGCTGCCAGAGACACTGAACCTCCTCCTCCTCCTCCTCGTCCTCCTCCCGCCGAGCTGGGCCAGCTCTGGCCTCGCTCACCGCCTGCCTGCAGGAGCGGCCCCTCCTCCCCTGCTCCTGCTCCTGCTCCTGCCCGGGGCCGTTCCCGCAGGAGCGGCCCGGAGCAGCCTCTGGGCCGTGTCAGCGTCTCTGGCCCGCGGAGCAGGGGCTGCCAAGCCCGGCCTGGGGAGGCGGCTCCGTGTGCCCGCAGGGGCTGGGGCGCTGTGCGGAGCAGGGGGGGAGCGAGGCGCTGCGGGGGCAGCCGTGCCGGGGCTGCTCACAGCTCCGTGCAGGCGCGGTCAGCTCCGAGCGCCGCCTCTGTCCCTGCTGGCAGCTGGCCCCGCACGGGCTGGGCTCGGCACGCAGGCGCTGTCGGGAACGCCCCCAGTGCGCGCCCGCTGCTCTGGGCTCGTTCTGCGCTGCCCGCTCTCCTGGCCCTGTGCTGGCCAAGCTGGGCTCCTGCTCACAGCCTGCCTCAACACCTGCAGTGTCTCAGGACAGGGCCCGTGCGTCCCACCAACCCTCACTCCATCCCTGAAAATCAAAGGAAAGCGTTCCATTGGCCTCTGGTTTCCGTTTGGGGCAGCGTTTGCCCCAGGCAAGGAGAGAAGCCCCCAGGTGGAGCCCATGTGTGACCCGGGCAGTCTGCTCGGGCTCCCGGGGCAGCTCCAGGAGGGCCCCTCGCCCCGCGGGGAAGGGCAGAGTCTGGGTCACCCCCGTGGCGGGAGGCAGACAGGAGCTCTCGGTGACCCTCGGTGGTTCTGCCTGGGGCACGGGGCTGGGCTGCAGGCCCTGCTCCCAGCTGGGAGCGTTTGTTTGTGGCCGAGGGCGCAGGGCTGGCGTGTCAGCAGAGCTCTGTCTGTGTGTCTGTGTCTGTGTGTGTGTGTGCGAGGCTCCTGCGGCGCCGTGCGGACGGCTGGGGGACACCCGGAATCTCTGGGGACCCTCGGGAGCACGGCTGGCCCTCAGGCCCCGGGCGGGGCTGCTGGAGCCCTGCAGAGCTGCAGCGGCCCCGAGCCGTGCCCGCGGCACCCTGGGGCTCCGGGCGGGCGGGAGCGGGGCAGGAGCGGGCCCGGGCATGGCTCCGTGCCCCGGCCGCCCGCCGACGCCGCGTGCTCCCCGCGCAGGCTGCAAGATCAAGGCGCTGCGGGCCAAGACCAACACGTACATCAAGACGCCGGTGCGCGGCGAGGAGCCGGTGTTCGTGGTGACGGGGCGCAGGGAGGACGTGGCCGCGGCCAAGCGCGAGATCCTGTCGGCGGCCGAGCACTTCCTCGCTGATCCGGGCGTGGCGCGGCAGGGCCGCGGGGCCGGGCTGCGCGCCCGCGCTGCCGGGGCAGAGCACGGTGCAGGTGCGGGTGCCGTACCGCGTGGTGGGGCTGGTGGTGGGCCCCAAGGGCGCCACCATCAAGCGCATCCAGCAGCAGACGCACACGTACATCGTGACGCCCAGCCGCGACAAGGAGCCCGTGTTCGAGGTGACGGGCATGCCCGAGAACGTGGAGCGGGCGCGCGAGGAGATCGAGATGCACATCGCCCTGCGCACCGGCGCCTTCCCGGAGCTCGGCCGCGACGGCGACTTCCGCGCCAACGGCACCGACGTCGGCTTCGAGGGCGGCCCCCGCCTGGCCCGGCGCCCGCCCCGCGCCCCGCGCCCGCGCCGCGATGGCCTCCGGCTACCGCAACGACAGCTCCAGCTCGCTGGGCAGCGGCTCCAGCGACTCCTACTTCAGCGGCGGCCGCCTGGCCGACTTCAGCCCCGGCAGCCCCTTCGGCGCCGGCGGCTTCTGGGCCGGGGAGGCGCTGCCGGCCGCGGGCGCCGAGGAGCCGGCGCTGGACTCCCCCGCCTACGAGCCCCTGCCCGCGCCCTCCCCGACCGTATGGGCGCCCTTGGAGCCCGCGGCCGCCCCGCCCGGCCCGGGCAGCGAGGCCGCGGGCGGCTCCAGGGCCCCGCTCGGCGGCAGCCGCCCCCCCCACGCCCCGCCTGTCGCCCGCCTTCCCCGAGGCTCTGGAGCAGCCGCTGGCCAGGCGGGCCCACGGCAGCGCCCCGGGCCCCCCGCCCGGGCTGCCCGTCTGCATCCCCGCCTTCTCCACCGGCACCGACAGCTACTCCTCGTCCAACGGCGGCTCCGCGTCCAGCTCGCCCCCCGAGTGCCGCCGCAGGCACGACTGCGTCCTCTGCTTGGACGGCCAGGCCACGGCCGCCCTCGTGCCCTGCGGCCACAACCTGTTCTGCCCGCAGTGCGCCGCCCGCATCTGCGCCAGGGACGCGCCCGCCTGCCCCGTGTGCCAGGCCGCCGTCACCCAGGCCATCCAGATCCACTCCTGAGCCCGCCGGGCCGGGCCAGGGCCGCGCTCCGCACGGAGGGCTCGGGGCCGCTGTGCCGGGTGAGGGCAGCTCTCAGCACTGCCCACAGCCGCAAACGCAGCTGCTCCGGGGCCTGTGAAGCGCCTCTGCCACGGCCGGGCCTCTGTGCCTGCAGCCGCAGCCGCGCCGCCCCCAGAGGGGTCACTGCCCTGCGGGGCTGCGGCGCCGCCAGGCACCCGCCCACGCTGCCAGTGCTGCCTTCTCCACACGGCCGGGGCTCCGAGCAGCTCTGGGAAACGCCTCCTGTGCCGCTCTCTGCCGCCGCTCACGCCTCACCTGCAGCACTGCCAACGCCCGCCCCTGGCCGCGGGGACACCGCCGGAGCTGCCCCCGGGACAGCCGGGACAGGCACTGGGACAGGGATGAGTCACGGCAGGGACAGGAGCAGCCCCAGGCTGGGCCCTCGGGGCCTGCGATTCCCACGGGGGCAGCGTGGGCAGCACGGGAGCTGTCCCAGGATCTGTCTGAGGAGCTGTCCCAGGATCTGTCCCAGGATCCAGTCCCAGGATCTGTCCTGGGATCTGTCCCAGGATCGTGTCCCAGGATCTGTCCCAGGATCTGTCCCCAGGATCTGTCCCAGGATCTGTCCTGGGATCTGTCCCAGGATCGTGTCCCAGGATCTGTCCCAGGATCTGTTCCAGGATCTGTCCCAGGATCGTGTCCCAGGATCTGTCCCAGGATCTGTCCCAGGATGTGTCCCAGGGTCGTGCCCAGCTCCCGGTGCCCCGGTGCTGCTGCTGCCGTTCCGTCTGTGTGACCGAGCCGTTCCCAAGGCGCCCCCGGGGATCCTGCAGATCTCCGAGTGAAGCAGCGCCGCCTGCGGCCCCTCGCCTCGCACACGCGGCAGGGTCACGGCTCCTTTCAGCAAGGGAAGGGAACCGGGGCGCTGGGTGCGGGCCCTGGCGCTGCTCGCCCTCAGCCACCTGCAACCGCTCGGCTGCGTTTCAAAAAGGCCTTTCCAGTCACGAGTCTGAGGAGGAAAAAGGAGAGGAGAGGCTCTTGAACATCTTCCTGCATTTCAGCCTGGGGATGTTTCCAGCTCTTCCATCCTCACAATGCTCCCAAACCTGCGCTGGCATAAGGTAAAGCAGCGAACACAAGCAAACAGAACAGAATAAAAACCAAACAAAAAAAAGGAAGAAAGAAAGAAAGAAAGGAAAAAAGAAATAATACAAAATGGAGTTTTGGTGGATTTTTTTCTATTTTTGTTTTGGAAGCATTATTTTCCCAAGACAAATCTTTTTTCTCAGATTAACAGAAAAAAAAAAAAAAAAAAGAGGAGAAATGAAATCACACCTATGTTGAACTAGTAAATACGCAGAAAACTTTATTTTTTATTTCCACTTGAAGAGTTACATTTCGTATTCCAAGTTTACAGGTAACGGTTTTTATTTGGTGATTCCGAGTCTGGGAGCTGCCCTGAGGGCACGGCCAGGGTCTGAACAGGGCAGGGTCTGAGCACAGGGCAGTGTCTGAGCACAGGGCAGTGTCTGAGCACAGGGCAGTGTCTGAGCACAGGGCAGTGTCTGAGCACAGGGCAGTGTCCCAGCACAGGGGCAGTGTCCCAGCACAGGGCAGTGTCCCAGCACAGGGCAGTGTCTGAGCACAGGGCAGTGTCCCAGCACAGGGCAGTGTCCCAGCACAGGGCAGTGTCCCAGCACAGGGCAGTGTCCCAGCACAGGGCAGTGTCTGAGCACAGGGCAGTGTCTGAGCACAGGGCAGTGTCTGAGCACAGGCAGTGTCTGAGCACAGGCAGTGTCCCAGCACAGGGCAGTGTCCCAGCACAGGGCAGTGTCTGAGCACAGGGCAGTGTCTGAGCACAGGGCAGTGTCCCAGCACAGGGCAGTGTCCCAGCACAGGGCAGTGTCTGAGCACAGGGCAGTGTCCCAGCACAGGCAGTGTCCCAGCACAGGGCAGTGTCCCAGCACAGGGCAGTGTCCCAGCACAGGGCAGTGTCCCAGCACAGGGCAGTGTCCCAGCACAGGGCAGTGTCCTGAGCACAGGGCAGTGTCTGAGCACAGGGCAGTGTCTGAGCACAGGGCAGTGTCTGAGCACAGGGCAGTGTCCCAGCACAGGCAGTGTCCCAGCACAGGCAGTGTCCCAGCACAGGGCAGTGTCCCAGCACAGGGCAGTGTCTGAGCACAGGCAGTGTCTGAGCACAGGGCAGTGTCTGAGCACAGGGCAGTGTCTGAGCACAGGGCAGTGTCTGAGCACAGGGCAGTGTCTGAGCACAGGGCAGTGTCTGAGCACAGGGCAGTGTCTGAGCACAGGGCAGTGTCCCAGCACAGGGCAGTGTCTGAGCACAGGCAGTGTCCCAGCACAGGGCAGTGTCTGAGCACAGGGCAGTGTCTGAGCACAGGGCAGTGTCTGAGCACAGGGCAGTGTCTGAGCACAGGGCAGTGTCTGAGCACAGGGCAGTGTCCCAGCACAGGCAGTGTCCCAGCACAGGGCAGTGTCCCAGCACAGGGCAGTGTCCCAGCACAGGGCAGTGTCCCAGCACAGGGCAGTGTCCCAGCACAGGGCAGTGTCTGAGCACAGGGCAGTGTCTGAGCACAGGCAGTGTCTGAGCACAGGGCAGTGTCTGAGCACAGGGCAGTGTCTGAGCACAGGCAGTGTCCTGAGCACAGGGCAGTGTCCCAGCACAGGGCAGTGTCTGAGCACAGGGCAGTGTCTGAGCACAGGGCAGTGTCCCAGCACAGGGCAGTGTCTGAGCACAGGGCAGTGTCTGAGCACAGGGCAGTGTCCCAGCACAGGGCAGTGTCTGAGCACAGGGCAGTGTCCCAGCACAGGGCAGTGTCTGAGCACAGGGCAGTGTCCCAGCACAGGGCAGTGTCCCAGCACAGGCAGTGTCCCAGCACAGGGCAGTGTCTGAGCACAGGGCAGTGTCTGAGCACAGGGCAGTGTCCCAGCACAGGCAGTGTCTGAGCACAGGGCAGTGTCTGAGCACAGGCAGTGTCTGAGCACAGGGCAGTGTCCCAGCACAGGGCAGTGTCCCAGCACAGGGCAGTGTCTGAGCACAGGGCAGTGTCCCAGCACAGGGCAGTGTCCCAGCACAGGCAGTGTCCCAGCACAGGGCAGTGTCCCAGCACAGGGCAGTGTCTGAGCACAGGGCAGTGTCCCAGCACAGGGCAGTGTCCCAGCACAGGCAGTGTCTGAGCACAGGGCAGTGTCCCAGCACAGGCAGTGTCTGAGCACAGGGCAGTGTCCCAGCACAGGCAGTGTCTGAGCACAGGGCAGTGTCTGAGCACAGGGCAGTGTCTGAGCACAGGGCAGTGTCCCAGCACAGGGCAGTGTCCCAGCACAGGGCAGTGTCCCAGCACAGGGCAGTGTCTGAGCACAGGGCAGTGTCCCAGCACAGGCAGTGTCTGAGCACAGGGCAGTGTCCCAGCACAGGGCAGTGTCTGAGCACAGGGCAGTGTCCCAGCACAGGCAGTGTCCCAGCACAGGGCAGTGTCCCAGCACAGGCAGTGTCTGAGCACAGGGCAGTGTCTGAGCACAGGCAGTGTCTGAGCACAGGGCAGTGTCCCAGCACAGGGCAGTGTCCCAGCACAGGGCAGTGTCTGAGCACAGGGCAGTGTCTGAGCACAGGGCAGTGTCCCAGCACAGGCAGTGTCCCAGCACAGGGCAGTGTCTGAGCACAGGGCAGTGTCCCAGCACAGGGCAGTGTCCCAGCACAGGGCAGTGTCCCAGCACAGGGCAGTGTCCCAGCACAGGGCAGTGTCCGGGGCCGGTTTCCTATTTGCTAATTTTGCTACACTTTTTGTTATGTCTGAGTAGGGATTACAGACCCGATTTCAGTAAATTTCAGAATCCGTATATTTTATGATAAAGGGCCTTTCACTGATGACGGCCGAAGCACTGATATTATATATTTGCTGTAAAGAGAATTACAAGAGTTTTATTTTTCTGATATTAAAAGTTGCGTAATGAAGATTTTTGACTTGCGTGTTCGCCTGCCCGGCTGCCACCGGGGGAGCACGGGAGGTGCGGGCGGAGGAGCCCCGAAATGCCCGGGGGGTTCCCTCTGTGGGGGGTTTGGGTCTGGGGGCTCCGTGTGTGTCTCTGTGTGTGTGTGAGGGGTTTGTGTCCGGGGGCTCCGTGTCAGGGATTTGGGTCCGGGGGCTCTCGGTGACGGGCGCGCCTTTCCCGCACGCTCGGGTCGCTGTCCCGGCTGTTCCGCGCTCAGCGGCGCCGGTGCCCGCCCGGGCCAGGCCAGGCGAGGGCAGCGCCCGCCCCGGGCAGCGGCTCCGGGCAGCGGCTCCGAGCTCCGGGCAGCGGGTCCGGGCAGCGGCTCCGAGCTCCGGGCAGCGGCTCCGAGCTCCGGGCAGCGGCTCCGAGCTCCGGGCAGCGGCTCCGGGCAGCGGCTCCGAGCTCCGGGCAGCGGCTCCGGGCAGCGGCTCCGGGCAGCGGCTCCGGGCAGCGGCTCCGAGCTCCGGGCAGCGGCTCCGGGCAGCGGCTCCGAGCTCCGGGCAGCGGCTCCGGGCAGCGGCTCCGGGCAGCGGCTCCGGGCAGCGGCTCCGAGCCCCGGGCAGCGGCTCCGGGCAGCGGCTCCGAGCTCCGGGCAGCGGCTCCCGGCTCCGGCAGCGGCACTCGCCGCTCTGCTGGACAGCAACATTAATGCTGGTTTTTCTTAAGGAAGCATCAATAAACTCAGACGTTTCCTCGGCTGCTGGAACGCGGCGCTGCCGCCGAGTCAGGCGGCAAAAAAAAAAAAAAAGCGAAACGCTGGAAGCTGTCGCTGTTCTGAGGAGGTGCCAAACTCCGAGTGTCCATTTGTGTGTGAGGCAGCCCAGGAGCGGGATGTGGAGCAGTGAGCGCAGCGTGCGAACACAAACTCCCGGCCGCTCCTTTGCTCTCAGCGCCGGCTCTGAAGGGCAGCGCTCGGTGTCGCAGGGCAGCACAGACGGACGGGAACGCGCACGGGGCACCGCCAAAGCCCGGGGCCGCCCGCGGGGCCGGCTCGGCCTGGGCTGGGCCGGGCTCGGTGCCGGCCCCGCGGCAGCTGAGCTGTCCCGCACACGGCAGGGGGGAAAGGCAGGGAGCGGCTCGGGAATGGCAGAGCAGGCGGGTGGGGGCGTTCCGCCGGGCAGGCACGGCCGAGATCCCTCGGGATGCGGGTCCTGAAACCGGGGAAACCTCGGCTGGGAGCTGGGGGAGGTGTGGGGGAGCCGAGGGTGACAGGCACTGAGCGTGGGGTGCAGTGAGGGATTGTGTGTCACTGTGTGTGTGTGTGTAATGAAGGATTGTGTGTCACTGTGTGTGTGTGTGTGTGTAATGAAGGATTGTGTGTCACTGTGTGTGTGTGTGTAATGAAGGATTGTGTGTCACTGTGTGTGTGTGTGTGTAATGAAGGATTGTGTGTGTGTGTGTGTGTGTGTGTGTGTGTGTGTGTAATGAAGGATTGTGTGTGTGTGTGTGTGTGTGTGTGTGTAATGAAGGATTGTGTGTCACTGTGTGTGTGTGTGTGTGTAATGAAGGATTGTGTGTGTGTGTGTGTGTGTGTGTGTAATGAAGGATTGTGTGTGTGTGTGTGTGTGTGTGTAATGAAGGATTGTGTGTCACTGTGTGTGTGTGTGTGTAATGAAGGATTGTGTGTCACTGTGTGTGTGTGTGTGTAATGAAGGATTGTGTGTGTGTGTGTGTGTGTGTAATGAAGGATTGTGTGTGTGTGTGTGTGTGTGTAATGAAGGATTGTGTGTCACTGTGTGTGTGTGTGTGTAATGAAGGATTGTGTGTGTGTGTGTGTGTGTGTAATGAAGGATTGTGTGTGTGTGTGTGTGTGTGTGTGTGTGTAATGAAGGATTGTGTGTCACTGTGTGTGTGTGTGTGTAATGAAGGATTGTGTGTCACTGTGTGTGTGTAATGAAGGATTGTGTGTCACTGTGTGTGTGTGTGTAATGAAGGATTGTGTGTCACTGTGTGTGTGTGTAATGAAGGATTGTGTGTCACTGTGTGTGTGTGTGTGTAATGAAGGATTGTGTGTCACTGTGTGTGTGTGTAATGAAGGATTGTGTGTGTGTGTGTGTGTGTGTGTGTGTGTAATGAAGGATTGTGTGTCACTGTGTGTGTGTGTGTGTGTGTGTGTAATGAAGGATTGTGTGTCACTGTATGTGTGTGTAATGAAGGATTGTGTGTCACTGTATGTGTGTGTGTGTGTAATGAAGGATTGTGTGTCACTGTGTGTGTGTGTGTGTAATGAAGGATTGTGTGTCACTGTGTGTGTGTGTGTGTAATGAAGGATTGTGTGTCACTGTGTGTGTGTGTAATGAAGGATTGTGTGTGTGTGTGTGTGTAATGAAGGATTGTGTGTCACTGTATGTGTGTGTGTGTGTAATGAAGGATTGTGTGTCACTGTGTGTGTGTGTGTGTGTGTGTGTAATGAAGGATTGTGTGTCACTGTGTGTGTGTGTGTAATGAAGGATTGTGTGTGTGTGTGTGTAATGAAGGATTGTGTGTGTGTGTGTGTAATGAAGGATTGTGTGTGTGTGTGTGTGTGTGTAATGAAGGATTGTGTGTCACTGTGTGTGTGTAATGAAGGATTGTGTGTCACTGTGTGTGTGTGTAATGAAGGATTGTGTGTCACTGTGTGTGTGTGTGTGTAATGAAGGATTGTGTGTGTGTGTGTGTGTGTAATGAAGGATTGTGTGTCACTGTGTGTGTGTGTAATGAAGCATTGTGTGTCACTGTGTGTGTAATGAAGGATTGTGTGTCACTGTGTGTGTGTGTAATGAAGGATTGTGTGTCACTGTGTGTGTCACTCTGTGTGTGTGTGTGAGCTGTGCTGGGAGCTCCTCAGTTCGTGCCCTGTGAATGTGACCCCGCAGTTCCTGGATGCAGGAGACAGAGATGACAGCAGAGATACGGAGCCAGTGCTGTGTGTGCTCTGTGTGCAGCGGGGCAGGCACGGAGCACAGGGGCACTGCAGGGACTGTGGCAGCCTGGGGCTGGGGCTGGCATGGAGCTGGGGCTGGGGCTGAGATGGAGCTGGGGCTGGGGCTGGGGCTGGGATGGAGCTGGGATGGAGCTGGGATGGAGCTGGGGCTGGGATGGAGCTGGGGCTGGGATGGAGCTGGGGCTGGGGCTGGGATGGAGCTGGAGCTGGGGCTGGGATGGAGCTGGAGCTGGGATGGAGCTGGGGCTGGGATGGAGCTGGGGCTGGGATGGAGCTGGGGCTGGGATGGAGCTGGGTCAGGCTGTGCGGTGTCGGTGTCCTGCAGACGCTCCCTGCCCCCCTCAGCTGCCCGTGCCTCTCTGCTCCCTCCCCAAGCGCTGCCAGAGACACTGAACCTCCTCCTCCTCCTCCTCCTCCTCCTCCTCCTCGTCCTCGTCCTCCTCCCGCCCAGCTGGGCCAGCTCTGGCCTCGCTCAGCGCCTGCCTGCAGGAGCGGCCCCTCCTCCCCTGCTCCTGCTCCTGCTCCTGCTCCTGCTCCTGCTCCTGCCCGGGGCCGTTCCCGCAGGAGCGGCCCGGAGCAGCCTCTGGGCCGTGGAAGCGTCTCTGGCCCGCGGAGCAGGGGCTGCCAAGCCCGGCCTGGGGAGGCGGCTCCGTGTGCCCGCAGGGGCTGGGGCGCTGTGCGGAGCAGGGGGGAGCGAGGCGCTGCGGGGCAGCCGTGCCGGGGCTGCTCACAGCTCCGTGCAGGCGCGGTCAGCTCCGAGCGCCGCCTCTGTCCCTGCTGGCAGCTGGCCCCGCACGGGCTGGGCTCGGCACGCAGGCGCTGTCGGGAACGCCCCCAGTGCGCGCCCGCTCCTCTGGGCTCGTTCTGCGCTGCCCGCTCTCCTGGCCCTGGGCTGGGCAAGCTGGGCTCCTGCTCACAGCCTGCCTCAACACCTGCAGTGTCTCAGGACAGGGCCCGTGCGTCCCACCAACCCTCACTCCATCCCTGAAAATCAAAGGAAAGCGTTCCATTGACCTCTGGTTTCCGTTTGGGGCAGCGTTTGCCCAGGCAAGGAGAGAAGCCCCCGGGTGGAGCCCATGTGTGACCCGAGCAGTCTGCTCGGGCTCCCGGGGCAGCTCCAGGAGGGCCCCTCGGCCTGCGGGGAAGGGCAGAGTCTGGGTCACCCCCGTGGCGGGAGGCAGACAGGAGCTCTCGGTGACCCTCGGTGGTTCTGCCTGGGGCACGGGGCTGGGCTGCAGGCCCTGCTCCCAGCTGGGAGCGTTTGTTTGTGGCCGAGGGCGCAGGGCTGGCGTGTCAGCAGAGCTCTCTGTGTGTGTGTGTGTGTCTGTGTGTGTGTGTGTGTGTGTGTGTGTGTGTGTGTGTGAGGCTCCTGCGGCGCCGTGCGGACGGCCGGGGGACACCCGGAATCTCTGGGGACCCTCGGGAGCACGGCTGGCCCTCAGGCCCCGGGGCGGGGCCGCTGGAGCCCTGCAGAGCTGCAGCGGCCCCGAGCCGTGCCCGCGGCACCCTGGGGCTCCGGGCGGGCGGGAGCGGGGCAGGAGCGGGCCGGGCATGGCTCCGTGCCCCGGCCGCCCGCCGACGCCGCGTGCTCCCCGCGCAGGCTGCAAGATCAAGGCGCTGCGGGCCAAGACCAACACGTACATCAAGACGCCGGTGCGCGGCGAGGAGCCGGTGTTCGTGGTGACGGGGCGCAGGGAGGACGTGGCGGCGGCCAAGCGCGAGATCCTGTCGGCGGCCGAGCACTTCTCGCTGATCCGGGCGTGGCGCGGCAGGGCCGCGGGGCCGGGCTGCGCGCACCCGCGCTGCCGGGGCAGAGCACGGTGCAGGTGCGGGTGCCGTACCGCGTGGTGGGGCTGGTGGTGGGCCCCAAGGGCGCCACCATCAAGCGCATCCAGCAGCAGACGCACACGTACATCGTGACGCCCAGCCGCGACAAGGAGCCCGTGTTCGAGGTGACGGGCACGCCCGAGAACGTGGAGCGGGCGCGCGAGGAGATCGAGATGCACATCGCCCTGCGCACCGGCGCCTTCCCGGAGCTCGGCCGCGACGGCGACTTCCGCGCCAACGGCACCGACGTCGGCTTCGAGGGCGGCCCCGCCTGGCCCGGCGCCCGCCCCGCGCCCCGCGCCCGCGCCGCGATGGCCTCCGGCTACCGCAACGACAGCTCCAGCTCGCTGGGCAGCGGCTCCAGCGACTCCTACTTCAGCGGCGGCCGCCTGGCCGACTTCAGCCCCGGCAGCCCCTTCGGCGCCGGCGGCTTCTGGGCCGGGGAGGCGCTGCCGGCCGCGGGCGCCGAGGAGCCGGCGCTGGACTCCCCCGCCTACGAGCCCCTGCCCGCGCCCTCCCCGACCGTATGGGCGCCCTTGGAGCCCGCGGCCGCCCCGCCCGGCCCGGGCAGCGAGGCCGCGGGCGGCTCCAGGGCCCCGCTCGGCGGCAGCCGCCCCCCCACGCCCCGCCTGTCGCCCGCCTTCCCCGAGGCTCTGGAGCAGCCGCTGGCCAGGCGGGCCCACGGCAGCGCCCCGGGCCCCCCGCCCGGGCTGCCCGTCTGCATCCCCGCCTTCTCCACCGGCACCGACAGCTACTCCTCGTCCAACGGCGGCTCCGCGTCCAGCTCGCCCCCCGAGTGCCGCCGCAGGCACGACTGCGTCCTCTGCTTGGACGGCCAGGCCACGGCCGCCCTCGTGCCCTGCGGCCACAACCTGTTCTGCCCGCAGTGCGCCGCCCGCATCTGCGCCAGGGACGCGCCCGCCTGCCCCGTGTGCCAGGCCGCCGTCACCCAGGCCATCCAGATCCACTCCTGAGCGCGCCGGGCCGGGCCAGGGCCGCGCTCCGCACGGAGGGCTCGGGGCCGCTGTGCCGGGTCAGGGCAGCTCTCAGCACTGCCCACAGCTGCAAACGCAGCTGCTCCGGGCCTGTGAAGCGCCTCTGCCACGGCCGGGCCTCTGTGCCTGCAGCCGCAGCCGCGCCGCCCCCAGAGGGGTCACTGCCCTGCGGGGCTGCGGCGCCGCCAGGCACCCGCCCACGCTGCCAGTGCTGCCTTCTCCACACGGCCGGGGCTCCGAGCAGCTCTGGGAAACGCCTCCTCTGCCGCTCTCTGCCGCCGCTCACGCCTCACCTGCAGCACTGCCAACGCCCGCCCCGGCCGCGGGGACACCGCCGGAGCTGCCCCGGGACAGCCGGGACAGGGACTGGGACAGGGATGAGTCACGGCAGGGACAGGAGCAGCCCAGGCTGGGCCCTCGGGGCCTGCGATTCCCACGGGGGCAGCGTGGGCAGCACGGGAGCTGTCCCAGGAGCTGTCTGAGGAGCTGTCCCAGGATCTGTCCCAGGATGTGTCCCAGGATCGTGTTCCAGGATCCAGTCCCAGGATCGTGTCCCAGGATCTGTCCCAGGATCGTGTCCCAGGATCCAGTCCCAGGATCCAGTCCCAGGATCTGTCCCAGGATCTGTCCCAGGATCTGTCCCAGGATCCAGTCCCAGGATCGTGTCCCAGGATCTGTCCCACGATCTGTCCCAGGATCTGTCCCACGATCTGTCCCAGGATCTGTCCCAGGATCCAGTCCCAGGATCCAGTCCCAGGATCTGTCCCAGGATTGTGTCCCAGGATCTGTCCCAGGATCCAGTCCCAGGATCCAGTCCCAGGATCTGTCCCAGGATCTGTCCCAGGATCTGTCCCAGGATCGTGTCCCAGGATCTGTCCCAGGATCGTGTCCCAGGATGTGTCCCAGGATCGTGCCCAGCTCCCGGTGCCCCGGTGCTGCTGCTGCTGCCGTTCCGTCTGTGTGACCGAGCCGTTCCCAAGGCGCCCCCGGGGATCCTGCAGATCTCCGAGTGAAGCAGCGCCGCCTGCGGCCCTCGCCTCGCACACGCGGCAGGGTCACGGCTCCTTTCAGCAAGGGAAGGGAACCGGGGCGCTGGGTGCGGGCCCTGGCGCTGCTCGCCCCTCAGCCACCTGCAACCGCTCGGCTGCGTTTCAAAAAGGCCTTTCCAGTCACGAGTCTGAGGAGGAAAAAGGAGAGGAGAGGCTCTTGACCATCTTCCTGCATTTCAGCCTGGGGATGTTTCCAGCTCTTCCATCCTCACAATGCTCCCAAACCTGCGCTGGCATAAGGTAAAGCAGCGAACACAAGCAAACAGAACTGTATAAAAACCAAAACAAAGAAAAGGAAGAAAGAAAGAAAGGAAAAAAGAAATAATACAAAATGGAGTTCTGGTGGATTTTTTTCTATTTTTGTTTTGGAAGCATTATTTTCCCAAGACAAATCTTTTTTCTCAGATTAACAGAAAAAAAAAAAAAAAAGAGGAGAAATGAAATCACACCTATGTTGAACTAGTAAATACGCAGAAAACTTTATTTTTTATTTCCACTTGAAGAGTTACATTTCGTATTCCAAGTTTACAGGTAACGGTTTTTATTTGGTGATTCCGAGTCTGGGAGCTGCCCTGAGGGCACGGCCAGGGTCTGAGCACAGGGCAGTGTCTGAGCACAGGGCAGTGTCTGAGCACAGGGCAGTGTCCCAGCACAGGGCAGTGTCCCAGCACAGGGCAGTGTCCCAGCACAGGGCAGTGTCTGAGCACAGGGCAGTGTCCCAGCACAGGGCAGTGTCTGAGCACAGGCAGTGTCTGAGCACAGGGCAGTGTCCCAGCACAGGGCAGTGTCTGAGCACAGGCAGTGTCCCAGCACAGGGCAGTGTCCCAGCACAGGGCAGTGTCCCAGCACAGGCAGTGTCTGAGCACAGGGCAGTGTCTGAGCACAGGGCAGTGTCCCAGCACAGGGCAGTGTCCCAGCACAGGGCAGTGTCCCAGCACAGGGCAGTGTCCCAGCACAGGCAGTGTCCCAGCACAGGGCAGTGTCCCAGCACAGGGCAGTGTCTGAGCACAGGGCAGTGTCTGAGCACAGGGCAGTGTCCCAGCACAGGGCAGTGTCTGAGCACAGGGCAGTGTCTGAGCACAGGGCAGTGTCTGAGCACAGGGCAGTGTCTGAGCACAGGCAGTGTCTGAGCACAGGGCAGTGTCTGAGCACAGGGCAGTGTCCCAGCACAGGCAGTGTCCCAGCACAGGGCAGTGTCTGAGCACAGGGCAGTGTCCCAGCACAGGGCAGTGTCTGAGCACAGGGCAGTGTCTGAGCACAGGGCAGTGTCTGAGCACAGGCAGTGTCCCAGCACAGGGCAGTGTCTGAGCACAGGGCAGTGTCTGAGCACAGGCAGTGTCTGAGCACAGGGCAGTGTCCCAGCACAGGCAGTGTCCCAGCACAGGGCAGTGTCCCAGCACAGGGCAGTGTCCCAGCACAGGGCAGTGTCCCAGCACAGGCAGTGTCTGAGCACAGGCAGTGTCTGAGCACAGGGCAGTGTCTGAGCACAGGGCAGTGTCCCAGCACAGGCAGTGTCTGAGCACAGGGCAGTGTCTGAGCACAGGCAGTGTCTGAGCACAGGGCAGTGTCCCCAGCACAGGGCAGTGTCCCAGCACAGGCAGTGTCTGAGCACAGGGCAGTGTCCCAGCACAGGCAGTGTCCCAGCACAGGGCAGTGTCTGAGCACAGGCAGTGTCTGAGCACAGGGCAGTGTCTGAGCACAGGCAGTGTCCCAGCACAGGGCAGTGTCCCAGCACAGGGCAGTGTCCCAGCACAGGCAGTGTCCCAGCACAGGGCAGTGTCCCAGCACAGGGCAGTGTCCCAGCACAGGGCAGTGTCTGAGCACAGGGCAGTGTCCCAGCACAGGCAGTGTCTGAGCACAGGCAGTGTCTGAGCACAGGGCAGTGTCTGAGCACAGGCAGTGTCCCAGCACAGGGCAGTGTCCCAGCACAGGGCAGTGTCCCAGCACAGGCAGTGTCTGAGCACAGGGCAGTGTCCCAGCACAGGGCAGTGTCCCAGCACAGGGCAGTGTCTGAGCACAGGGCAGTGTCTGAGCACAGGGCAGTGTCTGAGCACAGGCAGTGTCTGAGCACAGGGCAGTGTCTGAGCACAGGGCAGTGTCCCAGCACAGGCAGTGTCCCAGCACAGGGCAGTGTCCCAGCACAGGCAGTGTCTGAGCACAGGGCAGTGTCCCAGCACAGGGCAGTGTCTGAGCACAGGGCAGGGTCTGAGCACAGGGCAGTGTCCCAGCACAGGGCAGGGTCTGAGCACAGGCAGTGTCCCAGCACAGGGCAGTGTCCCAGCACAGGGCAGTGTCCCAGCACAGGCAGTGTCCCAGCACAGGGCAGTGTCCCAGCACAGGCAGTGTCTGAGCACAGGGCAGTGTCTGAGCACAGGGCAGTGTCTGAGCACAGGCAGTGTCCCAGCACAGGGCAGTGTCCCAGCACAGGGCAGTGTCCCAGCACAGGGCAGTGTCCCAGCACAGGGCAGTGTCCCAGCACAGGCAGTGTCTGAGCACAGGCAGTGTCTGAGCACAGGGCAGTGTCCCAGCACAGGCAGTGTCTGAGCACAGGGCAGTGTCCCAGCACAGGGCAGTGTCCCAGCACAGGGCAGTGTCTGAGCACAGGGCAGTGTCTGAGCACAGGGCAGTGTCCAGCACAGGGCAGTGTCTGAGCACAGGGCAGTGTCTGAGCACAGGGCAGTGTCTGAGCACAGGGCAGTGTCCCAGCACAGGCAGTGTCTGAGCACAGGCAGTGTCCTGAGCACAGGGCAGTGTCCCAGCACAGGGGCAGTGTCCCAGCACAGGGCAGTGTCTGAGCACAGGGCAGTGTCCCAGCACAGGGCAGTGTCTGAGCACAGGCAGTGTCTGAGCACAGGGCAGTGTCCCAGCACAGGGCAGTGTCCCAGCACAGGGCAGTGTCTGAGCACAGGCAGTGTCTGAGCACAGGGCAGTGTCTGAGCACAGGGCAGTGTCCCAGCACAGGGCAGTGTCCCAGCACAGGGCAGTGTCCCAGCACAGGGCAGTGTCCCAGCACAGGGCAGTGTCCCAGCACAGGCAGTGTCTGAGCACAGGCAGTGTCCCAGCACAGGGCAGTGTCCCAGCACAGGGCAGTGTCCCAGCACAGGGCAGTGTCCCAGCACAGGGCAGTGTCCCAGCACAGGGCAGTGTCTGAGCACAGGGCAGTGTCCCCAGCACAGGGCAGTGTCCCAGCACAGGGCAGTGTCCCAGCACAGGCAGTGTCCCAGCACAGGGCAGTGTCTGAGCACAGGGCAGTGTCTGAGCACAGGCAGTGTCCCAGCACAGGGCAGTGTCCCAGCACAGGGCAGTGTCCCAGCACAGGCAGTGTCTGAGCACAGGCAGTGTCTGAGCACAGGGCAGTGTCTGAGCACAGGCAGTGTCCCAGCACAGGGCAGTGTCCCAGCACAGGGCAGTGTCCCAGCACAGGCAGTGTCTGAGCACAGGGCAGTGTCCCAGCACAGGGCAGTGTCCCAGCACAGGGCAGTGTCTGAGCACAGGGCAGTGTCTGAGCACAGGGCAGTGTCTGAGCACAGGCAGTGTCTGAGCACAGGGCAGTGTCTGAGCACAGGGCAGTGTCCCAGCACAGGCAGTGTCCCAGCACAGGGCAGTGTCCCAGCACAGGCAGTGTCTGAGCACAGGGCAGTGTCCCAGCACAGGGCAGTGTCTGAGCACAGGGCAGGGTCTGAGCACAGGGCAGTGTCCCAGCACAGGGCAGGGTCTGAGCACAGGCAGTGTCCCAGCACAGGGCAGTGTCCCAGCACAGGGCAGTGTCCCAGCACAGGCAGTGTCCCAGCACAGGGCAGTGTCCCAGCACAGGCAGTGTCTGAGCACAGGGCAGTGTCTGAGCACAGGGCAGTGTCTGAGCACAGGCAGTGTCCCAGCACAGGGCAGTGTCCCAGCACAGGGCAGTGTCCCAGCACAGGGCAGTGTCCCAGCACAGGGCAGTGTCCCAGCACAGGCAGTGTCTGAGCACAGGCAGTGTCTGAGCACAGGGCAGTGTCCCAGCACAGGCAGTGTCCTGAGCACAGGGCAGTGTCCCAGCACAGGGCAGTGTCCCAGCACAGGGCAGTGTCTGAGCACAGGGCAGTGTCTGAGCACAGGGCAGTGTCCCAGCACAGGGCAGTGTCTGAGCACAGGGCAGTGTCTGAGCACAGGGCAGTGTCTGAGCACAGGGCAGTGTCCCAGCACAGGCAGTGTCTGAGCACAGGCAGTGTCTGAGCACAGGGCAGTGTCCCAGCACAGGGCAGTGTCCCAGCACAGGGCAGTGTCTGAGCACAGGCAGTGTCTGAGCACAGGGCAGTGTCTGAGCACAGGGCAGTGTCCCAGCACAGGGCAGTGTCCCAGCACAGGGCAGTGTCTGAGCACAGGGCAGTGTCCCAGCACAGGGCAGTGTCTGAGCACAGGGCAGTGTCCCAGCACAGGGCAGTGTCTGAGCACAGGCAGTGTCTGAGCACAGGGCAGTGTCCCAGCACAGGGCAGTGTCCCAGCACAGGCAGTGTCCCAGCACAGGGCAGTGTCTGAGCACAGGGCAGTGTCCCAGCACAGGGCAGTGTCCCAGCACAGGGCAGTGTCTGAGCACAGGCAGTGTCTGAGCACAGGGCAGTGTCTGAGCACAGGGCAGTGTCCCAGCACAGGGCAGTGTCCCAGCACAGGGCAGTGTCCCAGCACAGGGCAGTGTCCCAGCACAGGGCAGTGTCCCAGCACAGGCAGTGTCTGAGCACAGGCAGTGTCCCAGCACAGGGCAGTGTCTGAGCACAGGGCAGTGTCCCAGCACAGGGCAGTGTCCCAGCACAGGGCAGTGTCCCAGCACAGGGCAGTGTCTGAGCACAGGGCAGTGTCCCAGCACAGGGCAGTGTCCCAGCACAGGGCAGTGTCCCAGCACAGGGCAGTGTCTGAGCACAGGGCAGTGTCCCAGCACAGGGCAGTGTCCAGCACAGGCAGTGTCCCAGCACAGGGCAGTGTCCCAGCACAGGGCAGTGTCTGAGCACAGGGCAGTGTCCCAGCACAGGGCAGTGTCCCAGCACAGGGCAGTGTCTGAGCACAGGGCAGTGTCTGAGCACAGGGCAGTGTCTGAGCACAGGGCAGTGTCTGAGCACAGGGCAGTGTCTGAGCACAGGGCAGTGTCTGAGCACAGGGCAGTGTCTGAGCACAGGGCAGTGTCCCAGCACAGGGCAGTGTCCCAGCACAGGGCAGTGTCCCAGCACAGGGCAGTGTCCCAGCACAGGGCAGTGTCTGAGCACAGGGCAGTGTCTGAGCACAGGGCAGTGTCCCAGCACAGGGCAGTGTCTGAGCACAGGGCAGTGTCCCAGCACAGCAGTGTCCCAGCACAGGGCAGTGTCCCAGCACAGGGCAGTGTCCCAGCACAGGGCAGTGTCCCAGCACAGGCAGTGTCCCAGCACAGGGCAGTGTCTGAGCACAGGGCAGTGTCTGAGCACAGGCAGTGTCTGAGCACAGGGCAGTGTCTGAGCACAGGGCAGTGTCCCAGCACAGGCAGTGTCCCAGCACAGGGCAGTGTCTGAGCACAGGGCAGGGTCTGAGCACAGGGCAGTGTCCCAGCACAGGGCAGTGTCCCAGCACAGGCAGTGTCTGAGCACAGGGCAGTGTCCCAGCACAGGGCAGTGTCTGAGCACAGGGCAGTGTCCCAGCACAGGGCAGTGTCCCAGCACAGGGCAGTGTCCCAGCACAGGCAGTGTCCCAGCACAGGGCAGTGTCCGGGGCCGGTTTCCTATTTGCTAATTTTGCTACACTTTTTGTTATGTCTGAGTAGGGATTACAGACCCGATTTCAATAAATTTCCGAATCCGTATATTTTATGATAAAGGGCCTTTCACTGATGACGGCCGAAGCACTGATATTATATATTTGCTGTAAAGAGAATTACAAGAGTTTTATTTTTCTGATATTAAAGTTGCGTAATGAAGATTTTTGACTTGCGTGTTCGCCTGCCCGGCTGCCACCGGAGAGCGCGGGAGGTGCGGGCGGAGAAACCCCGAAATGCCCGGGGGGTTCCCTCTGTGGGGGATTTGGGTCTGGGGGCTCTGGGTCAGTATCGGGATTTGGGTCCGGGGGCTCTGAGTCAGTATCGGGATTTGGGTCCGGGGGCTCTGGGTCAGTATCGGGATTTGGGTCTGGGGGCTCTGGGTCAGTATCGGGATTTGGGTCTGGGGGCTCTGAGTCAGTATCAGGGGTTTGGGTCCGGGGGCTCTGGGTCAGTATCGGGATTTGGGTCGGGGGCTCCGTGTGTGTCTGTGTGTGTGTGTGTGAGGGGTTTGGGTCCGGGGGCTCCGTGTGTGTCTCTGTGTGTGTGTGAGGGGTTTGGGTCCGGGGGCTCCGTGTCCGGGATTTGGGTCCGGGGGCTCCGTGTCAGGGATTTGGCTCTGGGCTCTCGGTGACGGGCGCTCCTTTCCCGCACGCTCGGGTCGCTGTCCCGGCTGTTCCGCGCTCAGCGGCGCCGGTGCCCGGCCGGGCCAGGCCAGGCGAGGGAAGCGCCCGCCCCGGGCAGCGGCTCCGGCCAGCGGCTCCGAGCTCCGGCCAGCGGCTCCGAGCTCCGGCCAGCGGCTCCGAGCTCCGGGCAGCGGCTCCGGGCAGCGGCTCCGAGCTCCGGCCAGCGGCTCCGAGCTCCGGGCAGCGGCTCCGGGCAGCGGCTCCGAGCTCCGGGCAGCGGCTCCGAGCTTCGGGCAGCGGCTCCGGGCAGCGGCTCCGAGCCCCGGCAGCGGCTCCGAGCTCCGGGCAGCGGCACCCGGCCGCGGGCAGCGGCACTCGCCGCTCTGCTGGACAGCAACATTAATGCTGGTTTTTCTTAAGGAAGCATCAATAAACTCCGACGTTTCCTCGGCTGCTGGAACGCGGTGCTGCCGAGTCAGGCGGCAAAAAAAAAAAAAAAAAAAAGCGAAACGCTGGAAGCTGTCGCTGTTCTGAGGAGGTGCCAAACTCCGAGTGTCCATTTGTGTGTGAGGCAGCCCAGGAGCGGGATGTGGAGCAGTGAGCGCAGCGTGCGAACACAAACTCCCGGCCGCTCCTTTGCTCTCAGCGCCGGCTCTGAAGGGCAGCGCTCGGTGTCGCAGGGCAGCACAGACGGACGGGAACGCGCACGGGCACCGCCAAAGCCCGGGGCCGCCCGCGGGGCCGGCTCGGCCTGGGCTGGGCCGGGCTCGGTGCCGGCCCCGCGGCAGCTGAGCTGTCCCGCACACGGCAGGGGGGAAAGGCAGGGAGCGGCTCGGGAATGGCAGAGCAGGCGGGTGGGGGCGTTCCGCCGGGCAGGCACGGCCGAGATCCCTCGGGATGCGGGTCCTGAAACCGGGGAAACCTCGGCTGGGAGCTGGGGGAGGTGTTGGGGAACCGAGGGTGACAGGCACTGAGCGTGGGGTGCAGTGAGGGATCGGGTGTCACTGTGTGTGTGTGTGTAATGAAGGATTGTGTGTCACTGTGTGTGTGTGTGTGTGTAATGAAGGATTGTGTGTCACTGTGTGTGTGTGTGTAATGAAGGATTGTGTGTGTGTGTGTGTGTAATGAAGGATTGTGTGTCACTCTGTGTCTCTGTGTGTGTGTAATGAAGGATTGTGTGTCACTGTGTGTGTGTGTAATGAAGGATTGTGTGTCACTGTGTGTGTGTGTGTAATGAAGGATTGTGTGTCACTGTGTGTGTGTGTGTGTGTAATGAAGGATTGTGTGTCACTGTGTGTGTGTGTGTGTAATGAAGGATTGTGTGTCACTGTGTGTGTGTGTGTAATGAAGGATTGTGTGTCACTGTGTGTGTGTGTAATGAAGGATTGTGTGTCACTGTGTGTGTGTGTGTGTAATGAAGGATTGTGTGTGTGTGTGTGTGTGTGTAATGAAGGATTGTGTGTCACTGTGTGTGTGTGTGTGTGTAATGAAGGATTGTGTGTGTGTGTGTGTGTGTGTGTGTAATGAAGGATTGTGTGTGTGTGTGTGTGTAATGAAGGATTGTGTGTCACTGTGTGTGTGTGTGTGTGTAATGAAGGATTGTGTGTGTGTGTGTGTGTGTAATGAAGGATTGTGTGTCACTGTGTGTGTGTAATGAAGGATTGTGTGTCACTGTGTGTGTGTGTGTGTGTAATGAAGGATTGTGTGTGTGTGTGTGTGTGTAATGAAGGATTGTGTGTGTGTGTGTGTGTGTAATGAAGGATTGTGTGTGTGTGTGTGTGTGTAATGAAGGATTGTGTGTGTGTGTGTGTGTGTGTAATGAAGGATTGTGTGTCACTCTGTGTGTGTGTAATGAAGGATTGTGTGTGTGTGTGTGTGTGTGTAATGAAGGATTGTGTGTGTGTGTGTGTGTGTAATGAAGGATTGTGTGTGTGTGTGTGTGTGTGTGTGTGTAATGAAGGATTGTGTGTCACTGTGTGTGTGTGTGTGTGTGTGTAATGAAGGATTGTGTGTCACTGTGTGTGTGTAATGAAGGATTGTGTGTCACTGTGTGTGTCACTCTGTGTCTCTGTGTGTGTGTGTGAGCTGTGCTGGCAGCTCCTCAGTTCGTGCCCTGTGAATGTGACCCCGCAGTTCCTGGATGCAGGAGACAGAGATGACAGCAGAGATACGGAGCCAGTGCTGTGTGTGCTCTGTGTGCAGCGGGGCAGGCACGGGGCACAGGGGCCCTGCAGGGATTGTGGCAGCCTGGGGCTGGGGCTGGGATGGAGCTGGGGCTGGGATGGAGCTGGGGCTGGGATGGAGCTGGGGATGGGATGGAGCTGGGGCTGGGATGGACCTGGGCTGGGATGGAGCTGGGGCTGGGGCTGGGATGGAGCTGGGGCCGGGATGGAGCTGGGGCTGGGGCTGGGATGGAGCTGAGGCTGGGATGGAGCTGGGGCTGGGATGGAGCTGGGCTGGGGCTGGGATGGAGCTGGAGCTGGGGCTGGGATGGAGCTGGGGCTGAGCCTGGGGCTGGGATGGAGCTAGGGCTGGGATGGAGCTGGGGCTGGGGCTGGGGCTGGGATGGAGCTGGGGCTGGGGCTGGGGCTGGGATGGAGCTGGGGCTGAGCCTGAGCCTGGGGCTGGGATGGAGCTGGGGCTGGGATGGAGCTGGGGCTGGGATGGAGCTGGGGCTGCGGCTGGGGCTGGGATGGAGCTGGGGCTGGGATGGGGCTGGGATGGAGCTGGGGCTGGGATGGAGCTGGGGCTGGGATGGGGCTGGGATGGAGCTGGGGCTGGGATGGAGCTGGGGCTGGGATGGGGCTGGGATGGAGCTGGGGCTGGGATGGAGCTGGGTCAGGCTGTGCGGTGTCGGTGTCCTGCAGACGCTCCCTGCCCCCCTCAGCTGCCCGTGCCTCTCTGCTCCCTCCCCAAGCGCTGCCAGAGACACTGAACCTCCTCCTCTTCCTCCTCCTCCTCCCTCTCCTCCTCCTCCTCCTCCCGCCCAGCTGGGCCAGCTCTGGCCTCGCTCAGCGCCTGCCTGCAGGAGCGGCCCCTCCTCCCCTGCTCCTGCTCCTGCTCCTGCTCCTGCTCCTGCTCCTGCTCCTGCCCGGGGCCGTTCCCGCAGGAGCGGCCCGGAGCAGCCTCTGGGCCGTGGAAGCGTCTCTGGCCCGCGGAGCAGGGGCTGCCAAGCCCGGCCTGGGGAGGCGGCTCCGTGTGCCCGCAGGGGCTGGGGCGCTGCGCGGAGCAGGGGGGAGCGAGGCGCTGCGGGGCAGCCGTGCCGGGGCTGCTCACAGCTCCGTGCAGGCGCGGTCAGCTCCGAGCGCCGCCTCTGTCCCTGCTGGCAGCTGGCCCCGCACGGGCTGGGCTCGGCACGCAGGCGCTGTCGGGAACGCCCCCAGTGCGCGCCCGCTGCTCTGGGCTCGTTCTGCGCTGCCCGCTCTCCTGGCCCTGTGCTGGCCAAGCTGGGCTCCTGCTCACAGCCTGCCTCAACACCTGCAGTGTCTCAGGACAGGGCCCGTGTGTCCCACCAACCCTCATTCCATCCCTGAAAATCAAAGGAAAGCGTTCCATTGACCTCTGGTTTCTGTTTGGGGCAGCGTTTGCCCAGGCAAGGAGAGAAGCCCCCAGGTGGAGCCCATGTGTGACCCGAGCAGTCCTGCTCGGGCTCCCGGGGCAGCTCCAGGAGGGCCCCTCGCCCCGCGGGGAAGGGCAGAGTCTGGGTCACCCCCCGTGGCGGGAGGCAGACAGGAGCTCTCGGTGACCCTCGGTGGTTCTGCCTGGGGCACGGGGCTGGGCTGCAGGCCCTGCTCCCAGCTGGGAGCGTTTGTTTGTGGCCGAGGGCGCAGGGCTGGCGTGTCAGCAGAGCTCTCTCTGTGTGTGTCTGTGTGTGTGTCTGTGTGTGTGTGTGTGTGTGTGTGAGGCTCCTGCGGCGCCGTGCGGACGGCCGGGGGACACCCGGAATCTCTGGGGACCCTCGGGAGCACGGCTGGCCCTCAGGCACCGGGGCGGGGCCGCTGGAGCCCTGCAGAGCTGCAGCGGCCCCGAGCCGTGCCCGCGGCACCCTGGGGCTCCGGGCGGGCGGGAGCGGGGCAGGAGCGGGCCGGGCATGGCTCCGTGCCCCGGCCGCCCGCCGACGCCGCGTGCTCCCCGCGCAGGCTGCAAGATCAAGGCGCTGCGGGCCAAGACCAACACGTACATCAAGACGCCGGTGCGCGGCGAGGAGCCGGTGTTCGTGGTGACGGGGCGCAGGGAGGACGTGGCGGCGGCCAAGCGCGAGATCCTGTCGGCGGCCGAGCACTTCTCGCTGATCCGGGCGTGGCGCGGCAGGGCCGCGGGGCCGGGCTGCGCGCCCGCGCTGCCGGGGCAGAGCACGGTGCAGGTGCGGGTGCCGTACCGCGTGGTGGGGCTGGTGGTGGGCCCCAAGGGCGCCACCATCAAGCGCATCCAGCAGCAGACGCACACGTACATCGTGACGCCCAGCCGCGACAAGGAGCCCGTGTTCGAGGTGACGGGCACGCCCGAGAACGTGGAGCGGGCGCGCGAGGAGATCGAGATGCACATCGCCCTGCGCACCGGCGCCTTCCCGGAGCTCGGCCGCGACGGCGACTTCCGCGCCAACGGCACCGACGTCGGCTTCGAGGGCGGCCCCGCCTGGCCCGGCGCCCGCCCCGCGCCCCGCGCCCGCGCCGCGATGGCCTCCGGCTACCGCAACGACAGCTCCAGCTCGCTGGGCAGCGGCTCCAGCGACTCCTACTTCAGCGGCGGCCGCCTGGCCGACTTCAGCCCCGGCAGCCCCTTCGGCGCCGGCGGCTTCTGGGCCGGGGAGGCGCTGCCGGCCGCGGGCGCCGAGGAGCCGGCGCTGGACTCCCCCGCCTACGAGCCCCTGCCCGCGCCCTCCCCGACCGTATGGGCGCCCTTGGAGCCCGCGGCCGCCCCGCCCGGCCCGGGCAGCGAGGCCGCGGGCGGCTCCAGGGCCCCGCTCGGCGGCAGCCGCCCCCCCACGCCCCGCCTGTCGCCCGCCTTCCCCGAGGCTCTGGAGCAGCCGCTGGCCAGGCGGGCCCACGGCAGCGCCCCGGGCCCCCCGCCCGGGCTGCCCGTCTGCATCCCCGCCTTCTCCACCGGCACCGACAGCTACTCCTCGTCCAACGGCGGCTCCGCGTCCAGCTCGCCCCCCGAGTGCCGCCGCAGGCACGACTGCGTCCTCTGCTTGGACGGCCAGGCCACGGCCGCCCTCGTGCCCTGCGGCCACAACCTGTTCTGCCCGCAGTGCGCCGCCCGCATCTGCGCCAGGGACGCGCCCGCCTGCCCCGTGTGCCAGGCCGCCGTCACCCAGGCCATCCAGATCCACTCCTGAGCGCGCCGGGCCGGGCCAGGGCCGCGCTCCGCACGGAGGGCTCGGGGCCGCTGTGCCGGGTCAGGGCAGCTCTCAGCACTGCCCACAGCCGCAAACGCAGCTGCTCCGGGCCTGTGAAGGGCGCCTCTGCCACGGCCGGGCCTCTGTGCCTGCAGCCGCAGCCGCGCCGCCCCCAGAGGGGTCACTGCCCTGCGGGGCTGCGGCGCCGCCAGGCACCCGCCCACGCTGCCAGTGCTGCCTTCTCCACACGGCCGGGGCTCCGAGCAGCTCTGGGAAACGCCTCCTCTGCCGCTCTCTGCCGCCGCTCACGCCTCACCTGCAGCACTGCCAACGCCCGCCCCGGCCGCGGGGACACCGCCGGAGCTGCCCCGGGACAGCCGGGGACAGGGACTGGGACAGGGATGAGTCACGGCAGGGACAGGAGCAGCCCAGGCTGGGCCCTCGGGGCCTGCGATTCCCACGGGGGCAGCGTGGGCAGCACGGGAGCTGTCCCAGGAGCTGTCTGAGGAGCTGTCCCAGGATCTGTCCCAGGATCCAGTCCCAGGATCCAGTCCCAGGATCGTGTCCCAGGATCTGTCCCAGGAGCTGTCTGAGGAGCTGTCCCAGGATCTGTCCCAGGAGCTGTCCCAGGATCCAGTCCCAGGATCTGTCCCAGGATCTGTCCCAGGATCTGTCCCAGGATCGTGTCCCAGGGTCTGTCCCAGGATCGTGTCCCAGGATCGTGTCCCAGGGTCTGTCCAGGATCCAGTCCCAGGATCTGTCCCAGGATCCACTCCCACGATCTGTCCCAGGAGCTGTCCCAGGATCCAGTCCCAGGATCTGTCCCAGGATCCAGTCCCAGGATCTGTCCCAGGACCTGTCCCAGGATCTGTCCCAGGATCTGTCCCAGGACTGTCCCAGGATCTGTCCCAGGATCTGTCCCAGGATCCAGTCCCAGGATCCAGTCCCAGGATCTGTCCCAGGACCTGTCCCAGGATCTGTCCCAGGATCTGTCCCAGGATCTGTCCCAGGATCCAGTCCCAGGATCTGTCCCAGGATCTGTCCCAGGATCCAGTCCCAGGATCAGTCCCAGGATCAGTCCCAGGATCTGTCCCAGGATGTGTCCCAGGATCGTGCCCAGCTCCCGGTGCCCCGGTGCTGCTGCTGCCGTTCCGTCTGTGTGACCGAGCCGTTCCCAAGGCGCCCCCGGGGATCCTGCAGATCTCCGAGTGAAGCAGCGCCGCCTGCGGCCCTCGCCTCGCACACGCGGCAGGGTCACGGCTCCTTTCAGCAAGGGAAGGGAACCGGGGCGCTGGGTGCGGGCCCTGGCGCTGCTCGCCCTCAGCCACCTGCAACCGCTCGGCTGCGTTTCAAAAAGGCCTTTCCAGTCACGAGTCTGAGGAGGAAAAAGGAGAGGAGAGGCTCTTGAATGCTCTTCCTGCATTTCAGCCTGGGGATGTTTCCAGCTCTTCCATCCTCACAATGCTCCCAAACCTGCGCTGGCATAAGGTAAAGCAGCGAACACAAGCAAACAGAACAGAATAAAAACCAAAACAAAAAAAAGAAGGAAGAAAGAAAGAAAGAAAGGAAAAAAGAAATAATACAAAATGGAGTTCTGGTGAATTTTTTTCTATTTTTGTTTTGGAAGCATTATTTTCCCAAGACAAAATTTTTTTTCTCAGATTAACAGAAAAAAAAAAAAAAGAGGAGAAATGAAATCACACCTATGTTGAACTAGTAAATACGCAGAAAACTTTATTTTTTATTTCCACTTGAAGAGTTACATTTCGTATTCCAAGTTTACAGGTAACGGTTTTTATTTGGTGATTCCGAGTCTGGGAGCTGCCCTGAGGGCACGGCCAGGGTCTGAGCACAGGGCAGTGTCCCAGCACAGGGCAGTGTCTGAGCACAGGGCAGTGTCTGAGCACAGGGCAGTGTCCCAGCACAGGGCAGTGTCCCAGCACAGGGCAGTGTCCCAGCACAGGGCAGTGTCTGAGCACAGGCAGTGTCTGAGCACAGGGCAGTGTCTGAGCACAGGGCAGTGTCTGAGCACAGGCAGTGTCCCAGCACAGGGCAGTGTCCCAGCACAGGCAGTGTCTGAGCACAGGGCAGTGTCCCAGCACAGGGCAGTGTCCCAGCACAGGGCAGTGTCCCAGCACAGGGCAGTGTCTGAGCACAGGGCAGTGTCCCAGCACAGGGCAGTGTCTGAGCACAGGGCAGTGTCTGAGCACAGGGCAGTGTCCCAGCACAGGGCAGTGTCCCAGCACAGGGCAGTGTCTGAGCACAGGGCAGTGTCTGAGCACAGGGCAGTGTCTGAGCACAGGGCAGTGTCTGAGCACAGGGCAGTGTCCCAGCACAGGGCAGTGTCCCAGCACAGGGCAGTGTCCCAGCACAGGGCAGTGTCCCAGCACAGGGCAGTGTCCCAGCACAGGGCAGTGTCTGAGCACAGGGCAGTGTCCCAGCACAGGGCAGTGTCCCAGCACAGGGCAGTGTCTGAGCACAGGGCAGTGTCCCAGCACAGGGCAGTGTCTGAGCACAGGCAGTGTCTGAGCACAGGGCAGTGTCCCAGCACAGGGCAGTGTCCCAGCACAGGGCAGTGTCTGAGCACAGGGCAGTGTCTGAGCACAGGGCAGTGTCTGAGCACAGGGCAGTGTCCCAGCACAGGGCAGTGTCCCAGCACAGGGCAGTGTCCCAGCACAGGGCAGTGTCCCAGCACAGGGCAGTGTCCCAGCACAGGGCAGTGTCTGAGCACAGGGCAGTGTCTGAGCACAGGGCAGTGTCTGAGCACAGGCAGTGTCTGAGCACAGGGCAGTGTCTGAGCACAGGGCAGTGTCCCAGCACAGGCAGTGTCTGAGCACAGGGCAGTGTCCCAGCACAGGGCAGTGTCCCAGCACAGGGCAGTGTCTGAGCACAGGCAGTGTCCCAGCACAGGCAGTGTCCCAGCACAGGGCAGTGTCTGAGCACAGGGCAGTGTCCCAGCACAGGGCAGTGTCTGAGCACAGGGCAGTGTCTGAGCACAGGGCAGTGTCCCAGCACAGGGCAGTGTCTGAGCACAGGGCAGTGTCTGAGCACAGGGCAGTGTCTGAGCACAGGGCAGTGTCCCAGCACAGGGCAGTGTCTGAGCACAGGGCAGTGTCCCAGCACAGGGCAGTGTCCCAGCACAGGCAGTGTCCCAGCACAGGGCAGTGTCTGAGCACAGGGCAGTGTCTGAGCACAGGGCAGTGTCTGAGCACAGGGCAGTGTCCCAGCACAGGCAGTGTCCCAGCACAGGGCAGTGTCTGAGCACAGGGCAGTGTCTGAGCACAGGGCAGTGTCCCAGCACAGGGCAGTGTCCCAGCACAGGCAGTGTCTGAGCACAGGGCAGTGTCTGAGCACAGGGCAGTGTCCCAGCACAGGGCAGTGTCTGAGCACAGGCAGTGTCCCAGCACAGGCAGTGTCTGAGCACAGGGCAGTGTCTGAGCACAGGGCAGTGTCTGAGCACAGGGCAGTGTCTGAGCACAGGGCAGTGTCCCAGCACAGGCAGTGTCCCAGCACAGGGCAGTGTCCCAGCACAGGGCAGTGTCTGAGCACAGGGCAGTGTCCCAGCACAGGGCAGTGTCCCAGCACAGGGCAGTGTCCCAGCACAGGGCAGTGTCCCAGCACAGGGCAGTGTCCCAGCACAGGGCAGTGTCCGGGGCCGGTTTCCTATTTGCTAATTTTGCTACACTTTTTGTTATGTCTGAGTAGGGATTACAGACCCGATTTCAGTAAATTTCAGAATCCGTATATTTTATGATAAAGGGCCTTTCACTGATGACGGCCGAAGCACTGATATTATATATTTGCTGTAAAGAGAATTACAAGAGTTTTATTTTTCTGATATTAAAAGTTGCGTAATGAAGATTTTTGACTTGCGTGTTCGCCTGCCCGGCTGCCACCGGGGGAGCGCGGGAGGTGCGGGCGGAGAAACCCCGAAAATGCCCGGAGGGTTCCCTCTGTGAGGGGTTTGGGTCTGGGGGCTCTGGGTCAGTATCGGGATTTGGGTCCGGGGGCTCTGAGTCAGTATCGGATTTGGGTCCGGGGGCTCCGTGTGTGTCTCTGTGTGTGTGTGAGGGGTTTGGGTCCCGGGGGCTCCGTGTCGGGATTTGGTCCGGGGGCTCCGTGTCAGGGATTTGGCTCTGGGCTCTCGGTGACGGGCGCTCCTTTCCCGCACGCTCGGGTCGCTGTCCCGGCTGTTCCGCGCTCAGCGGCGCCGGTGCCCGCCCGGGCCAGGCCAGGCGAGGGAAGCGCCCGCCCCGGGCAGCGGCTCCGGGCAGCGGCTCCGAGCCCCGGGCAGCGGCTCCGAGCTCCGGGCAGCGGCTCCGAGCTCCGGGCAGCGGCTCCGAGCCCCGGGCAGCGGCTCCGAGCTCCGGGCAGCGGCTCCGAACTCCGGGCAGCGGCTCCGGGCAGCGGCACCCGGCCGCGGGCAGCGGCACTCGCCGCCCTGCTGGACAGCAACATTAATGCTGGTTTTTGTTAAGGAAGCATCAGTAAACTCAGACGTTTCCTCGGCTGCTGGAACGCGGCGCTGCCGCCGAGCCCGGGCTGTCCCCGGCTCTGCCGAGGCCGCTCCGAGCCCTCCCTGCGCGGCGCCTGGCTGGGATCGGGGAGCAGGGCCGGCAGTCCCCGTCCCGGGGCCGCTCTGGCCGCGCTGCAGCCGCTGCTGCTGTCCGGGGCTCGGCGTCGGCCCGGGCAGGCACCGCTGACCGTGCGTGCTCCAGGGCCGGGGCTCCGCCGCTCCGCCCGCGCTCCCCGGTCCCTGCGGGGCCGCAGGTGGCGGCCGGCGCTGCCCGCAGCGCGCTCCGGGGCGCGGCGCTCGGCCCCGCGGGGTTTCCCCTTCTCGGCCCCGTGGGGTTTCCGCTGCTCGGTCCCGCGGGGTTTCTGCTGCTCCATGTCAGCGATTTGTCCCGCGGGGTTTCCGCTGCTCGGCGCCGAGACGGGGGCGGTGCTGCCCCGGGGGCGTGAGAGCGAGCCCAGCCCCGAGCCGGGACCGAGCGGGCACCGGGGCTGCAATGGGGGAGTTTGGGGAGCGCCCCGCTCGGGGAGAGCCTCGGGCTGACGTCGGGGGGAGCTCCCAGCCCGCGGCAGCTCCGATCCCCGTCCCGCAGCATTTCTGCCCTCCGGGGCTGCGGGACCCGGGCCCGGAGCCGGGAGCGGGGCTGGCGGTGCCTGCGCTGCCCCGGGACTGCGGCGGGGCTGCGCAGAGAGCCGGGCTCGGGGCGCCCTTTCCGTGCCACGGCTCCTGGAAGGAGCAGAACGGGCACGAACAAAAAATGGGCAGCTTCTGTTGGCTTCTTACTTTCTACCCCCAGAATAGACCTAGCCCGATTTTTTATGAAATTGCAGCGCATTTCCAAAACCTGCTCGGGCAAAGTTTGAGGTAAACGCATCAAAACCAGCGGGGGGTGCAGGCTGTGAAGGGAAAGCTGGAATTTGGGCAGAGAAGCTGCTCCGGGGGCTGTGGGAGATCCCACACCGCGATGGGTCCGCGCAGGCGGGGCCGGGCTGGGGGAAGGTTGGGCCGGGCTGGGGGAAGGTTGGGCCGGGCTCAGGACGGCCCCCGGGGGCTCCTCCAGCCGGCTCCGCACGGGCCGGAGCAGGACAAAGCCGCCAAGGAGGCTGGACCAGCTGCACCGGCCTGCACTTGGCTCCCTGACCCCGGGCAGGGCGGGGGCGGCCGAGGCTGAGGCTGAGGCTGAGGATGGGGATGAGGATGAGGCCTGAGGATGAGGATGAGGATGAGGATAAGGATGGGGATGAGGATGGGATGAGGATGGGGAGGATGAGGATGAGGATGAGGATGAGGATGAGGAGATGAGGGATGAGATGAGGATGAGGATGAGGATGAGGATGAGGATGAGGATGAGGATGGGATGAGGATGAGGATGGGGATGAGGCTGAGGATGAGGATGAGGATGGGGATGAGGATGAGGATGAGGATGAGGATGAGGATGAGGATGGATGGGATGAGGATGAGGATGAGGATGAGGATGAGGATGAGGGGAGGATGAGGATGAGGATGAGGATGGGGATGAGGATGAGGCTGAGGAGGGGATGGGGATGAGGATGAGGATGGGGATGAGGATGAGGCTGAGGATGAGGATGAGGATGAGGATGAGGATGAGGATGAGAAGGGATGAGGATGGGGATGAGGATGAGGATGGGGATGAGGATGAAGCTGAGGATGGGGATGGGATGAGGATGAGGATGGGGATGAGGAGGATGAGGCTGAGGGGATGAGGATGGAGGATGAGGATGAGGAGGATGAGGCTGAGGATGGGATGAGGATGAGGCTGAGGATGAGGATGAGGCTGAGGATGAGGATGAGGCTGAGGATGAGGATGAGGATGAGGCTGAGGATGAGGATGAGGATGAGGCTGGGGATGAGGATGAGGATGAGGATGGGGGATGAGGATGAGGCTGAGGATGAGGATGGGGATGGGGATGAGGATGAGGCTGAGGATGAGGATGAGGATGAGGATGAGGATGAGGCTGAGGATGAGGATGGAGGCTGAGGCTGAGGATGAGGATGGGGATGAGGATGAGGATGAGGCTGAGGATGAGGATGAGGATGAGGCTGAGGATGAGGATGGGGATGAGGCTGAGGATGAGGATGGGGATGAGGATGAGGATGAGGATGGGGATGAGGATGAGGATGAGGCTGAGGCTGAGGATGAGGATGGGGATGAGGCTGAGGATGAGGATGAGGATGAGGATGGGGATGAGGATGAGGCTGAGGATGAGGATGAGGATGAGGATGAGGCTGAGGATGAGGATGAGGGATGAGGATGAGGATGAGGATGAGGATGAGGATGAGGATGGGGATGAGGATGAGGATGAGGCTGAGGCACCGCTCTCGCTCCTCACTCTCGCTCGGGTCAGGCTGCCCCAGGCCAGGGAGGGCAGAAAACGGGTCCAGAACTCCAGAAAACGGCGTGGGTCAAGGTGATCGTGGCAGGCCTGGGAGCCCCAGGAGAACCACAGAACCACGGCAGCTTTTAACCTGGAAAAGCTCACCAAGGCCACCGAGTCCCAGCCTGCCACCAGCACCGCCAGGGCCACCACCTGTCCCCAAGTGCCACATACACACAGCCCAAGGGATGGGGTCTCACCAGCTGTGCCAGGGCTGGACAGCCCTTTCCATGGGGAAATTCCTGCTGCTGTCCACCCTGAGCTGCCCTGGCCCAGCCCGAGGCCGCTCCCTCTGCTCCTGTCCCTGTTCCGGGGGTGCTCCACGCCTCTGTCCCCGCACCCACAGTGACCTGGGGAGGCCCCGTGCCCGTCCCCTCCCCTGGCGCTGCCACCACCTGCCAGCTGTGCCCAGGCCGCAGCAGCCGCTCTGTGCTGGTGTCCCTGCGGTGCCTCAGCTCCCAGCGCCCAGCCCTGCCAGCCTCGGGGTGCCCACCCTGCCCCGAGCCGTGCCGGCCCTGGTAAACATCGCTGAGAATGTCACTGAGAGTGTCACTGAGAGTGTCACTGTGTCACTGTGAATGTCACTGTGAGTGTCCCTGAGAATGTCACTATGTCACTGTGTCACTGTGAATGTCACTGAGAATGTCACTGAGAATGTCACTGAGAATGTCACTGTGTCCCTGTGAGTGTCCCTGTGAGTATCCCTGTGTCCCTGTGAGTGTCACTGTGAGTGTCACTGTGTCCCTGTGAGTGTCCCTGTGAGTGTCACTGTGTCCCTGTGAGTGTCCCTGTGAGTGTCCCTGTGTCCCTGTGAGTGTCACTGTGAGTGTCACTGTGTCCCTGTGAGTGTCCCTGTGAGTGTCCCTGTGTCCCTGTGAGTGTCACTGTGAGTGTCACTATGAATATCCCTGTGAATGTCACTGTGAATGTCTCTGTGTCACTGTGTCACTGTGAGTGTCCCTGTGAGTGTCCCTGTGAGTGTCCCTGTGAGTGTCCTTGTGTCCCTGTGAGTGTCCCTGTGAGTGTCCCTGTGTCCCTGTGAGTGTCCCTGTGAGTGTCCCTGTGAGTGTCCCTGTGTCCCTGTGAGTGTCCCTGTGAGTGTCCCTGCACTGCCCGTCCCAAAGCGCTGCAGGCACTCCCCAAACGGGCAGAATGCCCCCAGTGCCAGGCAGTGCCCGGGGTGTCCCCACGGCCGGCTGGCGTCCTCGGGTGACGGGGCTGGAGCAGGACCTGGCCTGGCCACTGCAGGATGCTCCAGCTCCCGAAGCCCCCAGGTCCCCACGCCCTCACCTCCCGTGGGCCCCGGGTGACACCGCGGTGGCCCTGGGGCACCTTGGCCCCTCTGGTCCCCCCACAGAGCCGCCGCGGCCGGGGTGGCAGATGGGGCACAAGGACATTGAGGGGCACCCGCCCCACGGCCCCAGGGACACAGAGCCCCGGGACACGGCCACTGCTCTGCGACAGCACCGGGGCTGCAGGACAGCACAGACTGCCCGGGACAGGACAGGACAGGACAGGACAGGACAGCCCAGGACAGGACAGGACAGAGTGCCCGAGGACAGGACAGGACAGGACAGACTGCCCGGGACAGGACAGCACAGACTGCCCGGGACAGGACAGGACAGGACAGGACAGAGTGCCCGGGACAGGACAGGACAGGACAGAGTGCCCGGGACAGGACAGGACAGAGCACCTGGGACAGGACAGGACAGGACAGAGTGCCCGGGACAGGACAGGACAGTGACAGAGTGCCCAGGACAGTGACTGACTGCCCCTCGGGCCACCCCGTGGAACGAGAACAATGGGCGGGCAGGGGGCTGGCAGAGGGACAGGAATGTCCCCAGCCCCTCGGGGGGTGGCAGAGGGACAGGAATGTCCCCAGCCCCTCGGGGGGTGGCAGAGGGACAGGAATGTCCCCAGCCCCTCGGGGGGTGGCAGGGGTGTCCCCAGCCCCCTCAGGCAGGGCAGGGACCCTTGAGCCTGGCACGAGGCACGCACACAAGCCTGGGCGGTGCCGTGGCACCACCGGGACGCCGCTGTGCAGCTGCAGCTGCCGCCAGCCCGGGTGGCTCCGGTGTCCCCTGTCCCCAGCCCTGCCAGGCCCGGCAGCCACCGGCCCCTGCCCCGCGCGGCTCGAGGGCTGGCGTGTGGCACGGACCCCGCCCGGCTCTGCCGCTGTGCAACCGCGGGGCAATAAAAGCAAACAAAGAAAAGACATTTGAAAAACCCCAAACCGCCCAAAACCACGCGGCAGCGCTTTCATTCTGGCAGGATTTCCAACGCCCGCAGCTCATTGCCCGAGTTTGGCTCCAGCTGGTTCCCCCGGCCCCAGGGCTGTCCGTGGCTGAGCTGCCCCTCGGCGCGACCCCCAACCCCGCAGCCCCCGGGCGCGGCTCCGCGGCGGTGACCTGAGGCACTGCAGCCCCGCAGCCGGGCCGGCCGCGCTGGGACCGCGAATTTACCCGGGCAGGGCCTGTCCCGAGAGCCGGCAGCCGGGCCGGGCTCGGCGGGGAGCGCCGGGCAGCTCGGGCAGCCCCGTGCTCAGCCAGCTCCGTGCTCAGCCAGCTCCGTGCTCAGCCCAGCTCCGTGCTCAGCCCAGCTCCGAGCTCACCCAGCTCCGTGCTCAGCCCAGCTCCGTGCTCAGCCCAGCTCTATCCTCATCCCCAGCTCCGTGCTCAGCCAGTTCTGTGCTCATCTCCAGCTCCGTGCTCTGCCCAGCTCCGTGCTCAGCCCAGCTCCGTGCTCACCCAGCTCCGTGCTCAGCCCAGCTCCGAGCTCACCCAGCTCCCTGCTCACCCACCTCTATCCTCATCCCCAGCTCCGTGCTCTGCCCAGCTCCGTGCTCTGCCCACTCCGTGCTCAGCCACCTCTATCCTCATCCCCAGCTCCGTGCTCTGCCCAGCTCCCTGCTCACCCAGTTCCATCCTCATCCCCAGCTCCATGGTGAGCCCAGCTCCATCCCCATTTCCCAGCCCTGTGCTTGCCCAGCCCTGTGCTCACCCAGCTCCATCCTCATCCCCAGCTCCGTGCTCACCCAGCTCCACACTCTTTCCCCAGCTCCACTCTCATTCCCCAGCTCCACACTCATTCCCCAGCTCCACTCTCATTCCCCAGCTCCGTGCTGACTCAGCCCCGTGCTCACCCAGCTCCATCCCCATTTCCCAGCCCTGTGCTCACCCAGCTCCACTCTCATTCCCCAGCTCCACACTCATTCCCCAGCTCCACACTCATTCCCCAGCTCCACACTCACTCACATTCCCCAGCTCCACACTCATTCCCCAGCTCCACTCTCATTCCCCAGCTCCACACTCATTCCCCAGCTCCACACTCACTCATTCCCCAGCTCCACACTCTTTCCCCAGCTCCACTCTCATTCCCCAGCTCCACACTCACTCATTCCCCAGCTCCACTCTCATTCCCCAGCTCCACACTCATTCCCCAGCTCCACTCTCATTCCCCAGCTCCACACTCATTCCCCAGCTCCACTCTCATTCCCCAGCTCCACACTCATTCCCCAGCTCCACTCTCATTCCCCAGCTCCACACTCATTCCCCAGCTCCACACTCACTCATTCCCCAGCTCCACACTCATTCCCCAGCTCCACTCTCATTCCCCAGCTCCACTCTCATTCCCCAGCTCCACACTCATTCCCCAGCTCCACACTCATTCCCCAGCTCCACACTCATTCCCCAGCTCCACACTCATTCCCCAGCTCCACTCTCATTCCCCAGCTCCGTGCTGACTCAGCCCCGTGCTCACCCCAACCCCAAGCAGCCTCTCCCCGCCCGGTGCCGCTCCCAGCAGGGCCAGATGCCACTGGTCTCTGAAGTGCGTGTGCAGGCCAAGGAGAGAAAAAAGAGAGAAAAACAATCAAAAAATGGGAGTCCCACACTCCACCCACAGGATGATGGGCGGCAGGAGCTGGGCTTGGGCCGGAGCCTCTGGTCCTGATTTGGCTCTGGGGGTCACTCCCTGGGTCATTCCCTGGGTCACTCTGTTGGTCACTCTGTGGGTCATTCCCTGGGTCATTCCCTGGGTCACTCCCTGGGTCACTCCATGGGTCACTCCCTGGGTCATTCCCTGGGTCATTCCCTGGGTCACTCTGTTGGTCACTCCCTGGGTCACTCCGTGGGTCACTCCCTGGGTCACTCCACTCCCTGGGTCACTCCCTGGGTCATTCCCTGGGTCACTCCGTGGGTCACTCCCTGAGTCACTCCCTGGGTCACTCCATGGGTCATTCCCTGGGTCACTCCCTGGGTCACTCCATGGGTCACTCCATGGGTCACTCCATGGGTCATTCCGTGGTCACTCCATGGGTCACTCCCTGGGTCACTCCACTCCCTGGGTCACTCCATGGGTCACTCCCTGGGTCACTCCCTGGGTCATTCCCTGGGTCATTCCCTGGGTCACTCCATGGGTCACTCCATGGGTCACTCCCTGAGTCACTCCCTGGGTCATTCCATGGGTCACTCCATGGGTCACTCCATGGGTCATTCCGTGGTCACTCCCTGGGTCATTCCCTGGGTCACTCTGTTGGTCACTCCCTGGGTCACTCCGTGGATCACTCCCTGGGTCACTCCATGGGTCATTCCCTGGGTCATTCCCTGGGTCACTCCATGGGTCACTCCCTGGGTCATTCCCTGGGTCATTCCCTGGGTCATTCCCTGGGTCACTCCATGGGTCATTCCCTGGGTCATTCCCTGGGTCATTCCCTGGGTCACTCTGTGGGTCATTCCCTGGGTCACTCCCTGGGTCACTCCATGGGTCACTCCCTGGGTCACTCCATGGGTCATTCCCTGGGTCACTCCCTGGGTCATTCCCTGGGTCACTCCGTGGGTCATTCCCTGGGTCACTCCCTGGGTCACTCCGTGGGTCACTCTGTGGTCACTCCGTGGTCATTCCCCATCTGCAGCCGCTCGGGGCCGGGCAGGCCTGGGGTGGCCAGGGCAGCTGCGGGGGTGGCCAGGGGGCACAGAGGGCACAGCTCGGGGGAGGCTGGAGCTGAAGGGCTGGGCTGGGGCTCAGGAGCAGGCAGAGACCCCGGCAGCCGCACAGAACCTGTGGGGAGAACTCGAGGATCTGGCGTTCCTGCAGCCCCAGGAGGGCGTTCCAGGGACCGGCACCGCAGGTGGGGAGGTCACAGCTCCCTCTGGCACCCCCGGCCGTGGCCATGTCCCCACAGTGCCCCCGTCCCGTCACAGCCCCGCACGGAGCAGGGGCACTCACAGCGCCCCAGATCCCACTCTGGACCCTGGGCTGGGCTTTGGGCTGGTGCTGCTCCGAGTGTGGCCCTGGAACCGCAGCCCTGGAACTGCAGCCCTGGCCCTGGAACCACAGCTCTGGAACCGCAGCCCTGGAACTGCAGCCCTGGAACTGCAGCCCTGGAACCGCAGCCCTGGAACCGCAGCCCTGGAACTGCAGCCCTGGCCCTGGAACCGCAGCCCTGGAACTGCAGCCCTGGAACCGCAGCCCTGGAACCGCAGCCCTGGAACTGCAGCTCTGACCTTGAGCTCTCCCAGCCCCAGCGCAGCCAGCAGCTCCGACCGCCCTCCAGAAACCCGGTAAAAACTCTCTGCCAAATGAAAGAAAGAAGCCGAGAGCTGAATCTTTACCTTTTTTAATCAAAAACATACTCTGTTACAGAATTTCAGGAAAGTTAGCTACAGTATATTATCCACAAACTAGGTCTAATGAAAAACATACAGGAAGCTACAAAGGAACTACTGGGAATTCTGTTGACCGCTTATCAAAAGGCAATGGCTGAAGAAAAGAAATGCTTAACCAGGTTTCCATGCCTGAAAAACCCTCTCGGGGTGAGTTTTGGGCTATGGGTACTTCACAGCTCTCAACCCATCTGAACCACAGCTTTGGGGCGCCGCCAAACCTCGCCAAGAACACAGAAAAATTTACTGGAGTGAGGAAGCTCCAGCAGGGGCTGGTGTGGAGTCCCGCACATCTGGAGGGAGCAGCAGCCCCAAGGCACAGCATGAGCCCCAGAGCGCGGCCCCGGCGCTCTCAGCGGCGGCTCTGCTCTCTCAGCACTGACCCTGCCACAGTGCGACACTGCCACACTGACCCTGCCACACTGATCCTGTCACAGTGTGACCCTGTCACAGTGACCCTGCCACAGTGTGACACTGCCACACTGACCCTGCCACAGTGTGACACTGCCACACTGACCCTGCCACAGTGACACTGCCACAGTGTGACCCTGCCACAGTGTGACCCTGTCACACTGACCCTGCCACAGTGACACTGCCACAGTGTGACCCTGCCACAGTGTGACCCTGTCACACTGACCCTGCCACAGTGACACTGCCACAGTGTGACCCTGCCACAGTGACACTGCCACACTGACCCTGCCACAGTGACACTGCCACACTGATCCTGTCACACTGACACTGCCACACTGACCCTGCCACAGTGTGACACTGCCACACTGACCCTGCCACAGTGACACTGCCACAGTGCCACCCTGTCACACTGACACTGTCACACTGACGCTGTCACACTGACCCTGCCACACTGACCCTGCCACAGTGCGACACAGCGGGGCCGGCCCGGGCACGGCTCCAGGAGCAGCTCGGGGTCAGCGCCTCACAGCCGCGGGGACTGCCCCGGTTCGAGGGGCCCCATTGCCCACCTGCTGCACTGCCCTGACCCCACACAGTGCCAGCAGCTCTGCCCACGGCTCAGGCACGCACAGCAACCCCTCCCCAGCCCCAGAACCAAGGGCACCGCTGCAGCCTCGGCCCAGAAAGTGCAAACAACAGGGAATGGAGGGGAGCAACCTGGGAGGGCGGGACTGCAGAACCTGGAGCTGGACAATGAACCCCAATATGGAAATGGACCAAAACCCGTAAAAGTGTGAAAACTGGGGATCAGGATCCATCCTGGGAGGAGCCAGGGCCGGGCAGGGACACAGGAGGGAGGCAGCCCCTCCTGAGGAGCCCTCCTCTGGGGGAGAGGCCAGGGAGGCGCGGGGTGCGAGCAGCGCGGGCTGGGTCACACCTACGATGGCACCGAGGGAGGGAGCGGCACTGCAGGGCTGCCAGAGCAGCTGCAGGGCTGCCCGAGCTGCTGCAGGGCTGCCAGAGCAGCTGCAGGGCTGCCAGAGCTGCTGCAGGGCTGCCAGAGCAGCTGCAGGGCTGCCAGAGCAGCTGCAGGGCTGCCCGAGCTGCTGCAGGGCTGCCCGAGCTGCTGCAGGGCTGCCCCAGCACAGCGTCCTCACCCACGGAGGGGATGGAAGGAATGGTTTTGTCTCCATCCAGAGGATTCCTGCTGGAGTTCAGCCCTTCCAGCGGGAAGGTTTCCTCTCGGCACCTGCAGTGGGCTCAGTGTGAACGCCCTCCCCTCTCCACTAACAATGACAGTGGGATAAAAGCTTTCAACCCTCCCAGCGCCGACCCCAGCTCCCACCGAGCCTCCCAGGCTGACCCCAGCTGGGCAGACAAAGGGAGAGCACAAAGGGCCACAGCACAAAGGGCTCTAACGGGGCCGTGGCGCCGGGAGGGCTGAGCAGGGAGCAGCAGGAGGTGCACGCTGGATAAATCCCGGCTGCTGAATAAATCCCGGCCGCGTCACCCGAACGAATGCGGCGCTGCAGACAAGTGGCACCCCTGGCACCCCTGCGGGCACAGGCACGGGTCACCTCAGCTCCAGGGAGCTGCTGCAGCCCCTCCTCAGCTCTCAGACACAAATGCAAGCCCGCCAACAGCTCGGGGGCTGCTGCTGCTGCTGCTGCTGAGCGCGTTCCAGCCCATCATGTGCTGCCTGCTGTGCCTTGCCATGGAAGAACAAAAGTTAATTTAACAGCATATGAAAAACCACGAGTAAGATTGTCTCATTTTTCTTTAACAGCTGCAAGTGCACCCTTTTGGGAGCTGGTGGTGGGGAAGATGAATGCCTTCTCAGCTTTCACCGCCTCTGGCTTCTCCTGCTGTAAATACACTGACTTCTCATAATAAAATCATCAAATATTGTTTTGTTCTGAACATTTTGGGGCATCCACGCATTTTGCAGGTGGAGATTTGCAAACACCTGTAACAACCCTCGCCTTACCCAGGGAGTTCTTTCAGACTGTAGCACAAGCAGGAGGAGCAGCAGGCTGAGCCAGCCTTTCCCTGCTTTGCGCGGGTTTGGCACCACCACAAGGCCGGCCAGGGGTGCGAGTTTCTGGCCGGGCAGCCACGCAAAGCCAAGCAGGTTTGGGGCCAAACCCGGGGTGAGAGCGAACAAACTCCGCTCCTGCCCAGGACCGGGGGTGCCGCCTCACAGGACACAAACGTGATGTCATTAAAAGCCACCCCGAGGGAGGCAGCAGGGAAAATAATGAAGCTAATGAAAATGGGGGAAATGGATCCATTTCTGGCCGAGGCTCTGGAGCCTCCCGTGCCTGCTCGGCCAGCAGGGAGCAGCGCTCCCGGCTCCTCCGCGGGAATTCCAGAGGCCAGGATGGGTGAGCCCAGGGATCTGAGCTGTGCCCCAGAGGCCAGGATGGGGGAGCCCAGGGTGAGCCCATGGGGCTGAGCTGTGCCCCAGAGGCCAGGATGGGGGAGCCCAGGGTGAGCCCATGGGGCTGAGCTGTGCCCCAGAGGCCAGGATGGGGGAGCCCAGGGTGAGCCCATGGGGCTGAGCTGTGCCCCAGAGGCCAGGATGGGGGAGCCCAGGGTGAGCCCATGGGGCTGAGCTGTGCCCCAGAGGCCAGGATGGGGGAGCCCAGGGGGCTGAGCTGTGCCCCAGAGCCCAGGGGGCTGAGCTGTGCTCCAGAGCCCATAGGGAGCCCAGGGGGCTGAGCTGTGCCCCAGAGCCCAGGATGGATGAGCCCATGGGGCTGAGCTGTGCCCCAGAGGCCAGGATGGATGAGCCCAGGGGCTGAGCTGTGCCCCAGAGCCCATGGGGAGCACAGGGATCTGAGCTGTGCCCCAGAGGCCATGGGGCTGAGCTGTGCCCCAGAGGCCAGGATGGGTGAGCCCAGGATGGATGAGCCCAGGGGCTGAGCTGTGCCCCAGAGCCCATGGGGAGCACAGGGATCTGAGCTGTGCCCCAGAGGCCATGGGGCTGAGCTGTGCCCCAGAGGCCAGGATGGGTGAGCCCAGGATGGATGAGCCCAGGGGCTGAGCTGTGCCCCAGAGCCCATGGGGAGCACAGGGATCTGAGCTGTGCCCCAGAGCCCAGGGGCTGAGCTGTGCCCCAGAGGCCAGGATGGGTGAGCCCAGCACCTCCCTCTCTGCACGCAGCCATTGCCCCTTGGCGCGGTCACCGATGGCACAGGGCTGAAATAACCGGGAGGTATAAAAACAGGTTTGCCATCTTGCCCTGAGTGGAAATGGTGAACAGAGACAAAAACCCAGTCCAAACGCCGATGGATTACCGTACACACTTCCATGATATATGCAAGTAAAAGAGTCATGCAGATTTACCATGATACATGCTGGGGGTTTGCTGAGTGGAACCACAGAGGCCGGTAGCAATCATGAAAACACGCTCCTGCCATCAGGCACTCACGAGGCAGTTTCAGTGGCAACGCTGCAGGCATTGGGGGGTTTCACCTCACACCGAGTGCCCACGCTCAAAGCATCCATTTCCTTTAGTGTTTTAAACTCACATGGCTACATAAATAAAAATCTAGGATGTCTTCTGTTTTTTTTTTTTTTAAAAACTAAAGAATTTTTTGATCGATGCCAACAAGGTATGTGTCATCCCCTCACTTTTTGGCAGCTGCGAGGCTTTAACCTGGAAAAATCGTAGCGTGATCATCAACAAAATAAAGAACTCTTCTGTTAACTACTGTTCCCTAAACAGAATATCACAAATCAGCTGGAATTTAAAGTCGCTACAAGGTAAATGTTTTTAACTACTAGAAGGAATTTTCAGATATAAATATATATATAATATATATTCTGCATACAAAAGGCTCCTGTGAGGCTGATCACCAAGATGCCACCGTAGGGAAGGAGAGTTTCAAAGGGAACAAACCCAGCTCTGTGAAGTCTCTATAAAGCATTTACCTTCCACGTCAGGCCCTGTGTTACGACTACTGAGTTTCTGGAGATAACTGAAATCCAAATCCCGCACGTTCAGGCGCGTTCTGCTAAGAGCAAGGCGGCAAACACATTTTTAAAACCTGTTTCGAGAGGTTAAGCAGGAGGAAGTGGAGCATGGGCGGGGGCGGCGGCTCGGGGCGTTTTACAGGCGCTCAGTCCAGGGGCTGCGGGTCGGCGATGGGCATGGTGTGCAGCACCTCGTCCAGCAGCTGCAGCGCGCGGTGCAGGTGGATCTCGATCCAGCACGGCGTCTCCTTGATGCTCTGCCGCGGGTAGTCCGGGCCCCAGCCCTTGACAAAGCTCATCCTCAGGATGCACAGCCGCCGCAGGTCGTCCACGCCGATCCCGGCCGCCGCCGACAGGCCTGGCGAGAGCGGGGCACGGTCAGGGGCTGGCGGGCACAGCGGCGCCACCTCCGGCCCGGCCTGGCATGGCACACCTGGCCTGGCATGGCACACCTGGCCTGGCACACCTGGCCTGGCACACCTGGCCTGGCACACCTGGCCTGGCATGGCACACCTGGCCTGGCACACCTGGCCTGGCATGGCACACCTGGCCTGGCCTGGCATGGCACACCTGGCATGGCACACCTGGCCTGGCACACCTGGCCTGGCACACCTGGCCTGGCCTGGCACACCTGGCCTGGCATGGCACACCTGGCCTGTCACACCTGTCCTGTCACACCTGTCCCTTCACACCTCCCTGGCTCTGCTCCATGCACACCTCCCTGTCACCCAGCCAGGCCAGCCCTCGTTGCCACATCCCCGCTGCATGTCCTGCACCCGTTCCTTTGCATGTCCTGCAGTTTCAGCTTTCACAGCGTTCTGCCACCTCAGACGGTGCTGAGACACAAAACTCTGCAGTCAGAACCATGGAGTGGGTTTGGGTCAGAGGGACCTCAGAGCCCACCCAGCGCCACTCCTGCCATGGCAGGGACACCTTCCACTGTCCCAGGCTGCTCCAAGCCCCATCCAGCCTGGCCCTGGGACACTGCCAGGGATCCAGGGGCAGCCACAGCTGCTCTGGCCACCCTGGGCCAGGGCCTGCCCACCCTCCCAGCCAGCAACTCCTAATTCCCAATATCCTAAAATCCGTCCCTACACAAAGCAGACGGGATGAAACCCAAGTGCTTTACAGGACACAATGTATTCAAATCACACTTAGGAAGCCCAGTCACAAAATGCTTATTCCGAGGTTCTGCATTTTCAGTGACAGAACTCAGGCTGGGCACCCGCAGGAGGCTGGATTAAAGCAGCGCCACTGCCGGCTGACACAGCAGAAAGGGAAACACAGCTGCCAGATTTCAAATCACAAGCATGGCTACAAAGAAGTGACAAACTTTTCCCAAAATGCCTTCAACAATTTGCAGGGCAGCTGCAGGGAGCCACAGGGCAGCACAAGGAATCCCGCGGCACACAGAGCAAGCCTGGCTCACCTAAGCACTCACAGCTCTAAAGTACTTTGGAACAACTTCAAGAATCCAGAATTTAGGAACTAGGGCAACGCCAGCCCAGAATAACAGTAATAAAAAAGCGAAAAAACCAGCCCCAGCCCTCCTCAAGACCCTCAGCAGCAGTGTTCCTACACCTGGCCCAGGGCCCAGAGACCCGTGATGTGTCTGCAGTGGTGTTTGGATCAGCTCCAACAGGAGCACGTTTCTCAAGCTGGGCTCTGGGCAGCCAGCAGTGCCTGTGTTTGTGGCTGTGTGACCCTCACAGAGACTCTGTTCTCTGCTGTGCTGGGGGACACGGAGCAGCCACGGCCACACACAGCCCTGCCCCAACACCGTGGGGTGAGGGCAGCGTGGGGCAGGGGCTGGGCCGAGGACATGGCCCCACTGTGCCCCACAGCATGGCAGGGGTCAGTGACAGCCCCACTGTGCCCCAGCCATGGTCACTGTGCTACCCCAGTGTCCCTGTCCCAGCCCCGGGTCTCTGTCACACCCCAGTGTCCCTGTGTCAGCCCTGGGTCCCTGTCCCAGCCATGGTCCCTGTTCCACCCCAGTGTCCCCACAGTGTCTCCACCCCACCCCAGTGTCCCCGCAGTGTCCCCGCAGTGTCCCCGCGGTGTCCCCGCCCCACCCCAGTGTCCCCGCAGTGTCCCCACAGTGTCCCCGCAGTGTCCCCGCGGTGTCCCCGGCACTCACTGATGGCGGGGGCGATGCCTCCCACGGAGCCGGGCCCCGGGATGTTGCCGGCCACGGCTGCGGCCTGCGCGGCGGCGGCGGCCTGGGCGGTGGCCGCCTGCTGCTGCATCTGCCGGTGGCACTGCCGCAGGTCGAACACCTGCAACACGAACACGCGCGGGTCACCGCCGCTGCCCCTCGCACCGCACCAGCCCAGCCCGGCCCAGCCCAGCCCAGCCCAGCCCAGCCCAGCCCGGCCCAGCCCAGCCCAGCCCAGCCCAGCCCAGCCCGGCCCAGCCCAGCCCAGCCCAGCCCGGCCCAGCCCGGGCTGACCCTGCCAGCAGCAATTCTCCCCCCACCCCGGCACGCCCAGCACTTCCAGCCCTGATCCAATCCCTATGGACTCTGCTCGTGCTGTCACCAGCACTGCCCCGAGCAGCACCTTGTGCAGACCACAGTCTGAAGGGTGCCACAGGCACATCAAACCCCTGCTCCTCTGTTAAATCCCAGGATTTCCAGAAAAACGGGCATTTGAAAAAGCCAGCGGGTCCCACGTTCTCGCACTGGAGTGCGGCGGGGTCTGTGTGAGGGAAGCACCAGCAACTGACAGTGCAGGGCTGCGGGCCTCAGGCTGGGCCATTCTGTACCTCTGGGGTCACATTTGCCACCATGCACGTTCAGAACTCTGTTTTTATGTTAGAAAGCTGATGCACAGAGCGCGTGGGGTTCCCTTCACCCTCCCTGCACAGCTGCCTCCAAAACCGATGGTGAGAACACCAAACCACTGAGAGCTCCCAGCAGATGAACACGAGAGCGGCTCTTTGCGAGTGTGGCTTGTCTGTGTGAGCTCACAGTCTGTCAGAGGCACACCCGGGTAAGAGCCTCCTCAAAACCATTTGTTTTGTGCAGCTTTCTCTGACCCCTGTGTCACCTCACGTTCGTGGCACTTCGACACACGCCCTACACTTCTGCTGCATTTATATTTACTTTCACAACTCTGCTTTTTTTGGGAGAAAAGAAACAGATTATGTTCTTTTCCAAGAAACACAAGGCTGAAAATTTTAGCTGCAGTTAATTTAAACCTGTTAGGCTAAAAATATAAAGCACTGCTACCAAAGCTGCTTGTGACGAAGTACAAACCCCACTTTCATAGTGCCCAGATGACACCTTCAGTTCACAGTCATTTTTAAAGTCCCCTCTAGGTGAACGACAAATGGAACTTGTTAGGGGTTCTGAGGGTGGGGTTGGCTTTATGTAAATATTTATTTATTATAAATGCCTCCTGTCAGGGTCTCTAGCTGGTCAAAGTGACCCCGAGATGCATTAGAAAGTCTCTTTTCCCAGCCTGGGGCTTGAAGAGGCAGTCAGGGCTCTTCATTTCTTGGCCTCAAGGTTGTTTATTGCATCTTATCTATAAAATTCTTTCTCCTGTCCTGCTGAGGTCTGTCCAGCAGGTCAGACAGAGGCACACTGCTGTTATGTCTTTATACTAAAATCTACCTGTACAATGTTTACCATAACTTCCCAATACCTATCCCCTATGTTAGACAGGGAGCTTCTACTCTAAACCAATCCAAAAGTGCCACCATCACCTAGAACATGGAGGCCAAGAAGAAGCAGGAGCAAGGCTGGGCACGCCCAGATTCCTCCATCTTGCCCCCTGAACCCCCATTCTAAAAACCCCAAAATCTGCTTTTCCACCCCGTGATAACTTCGCCATCATTTTAATTTGTCATGGCTTTGTGATCTTCCATCTCAGGAGGGTAACTTGCTCCGGGCTCACAACCAAACGCGCGGGGGCAGGCTGGGCTCTGTGCCAGGGCATGTGTGTGAGCACAGGTTGCTCGCAGGGATGTGCCGGCCTCGGCGCGGCTCTGGCGCGGCCGCAGGGACGCCCCGTGGCAGCGGTGACCCACCTTGATGTAGGCGCTGGGGTAGATCTTGTGCACGGCGTCGCCGGGGGCCCTGCCCGCCTCCCTGTCCAGGTAGTAGCTCTGCACGAACACGGCGTGGTCGCTCAGGCAGCGCACCCACACGTCACCCTCGCCCTTGCACTCCAGCTGCACGCCCTTGCCAATGTGCAACCTGCAGGGAAACGCGCTGTCAGCGGCGCTGCACACACTGCACACACTGCACACACTGCACACACCTGCAGGGAAACGCGCTGTCAGCGGCACTGCACACACCTGCAGGGCAGCAGGGCTGTCAGCACTGCACACACTGCACACACTGCACACACCTGCAGGGAAATGCGCTGTCAGCGGCACTGCACACACTGCACACACTGCACTCACTGCACACACCTGCACACACTGCACACACTGCACACACCTGCAGCAGCCCCTGGAAGGGGTGGCAGCACAGGCTGCAGCCACAGCCGCAGCTGATCACACACCAGCACAGCCGCAGCTGATCACACACCAGCACAGGCACAGCTGAGCACACACCAGCACAGCCACAGCTGAGCACACAGCAACACAGGCACCCCTGAACACACAGCAGCACAGCTGAGCACACAGCAGGCACAGCTGAGCACACACCAGCACAGCTGAGCACACACCAGGCACAGCTGAGCACACACCAGGCACAGCTGAGCACACAGCAGCACCCGGGACACCAACACAGGCACGTCTGCAAGCCCCACAAGTGCTCTGTGTCTCACAGAGTCACTCTGCAACACCACGTTTCACTCATTTGTTTGGCTTTGACTGTCACGGTGTGACATTTCTGGAGACAAGGCATCATTTTCTTCCATCTCCCAAAGAGAAGAAGAAAAAGCTGCAGGATTGCTTCGGTTCTGTGTGCTTCCAGTTCAAAGGGCAGCACAGGCACGGTGAGAAGGCAGGAGAGCCCAACAGCTCCGTGCCGGCCTTTCCCTGCTCCTCTGGAAAATCCGCACACGGCAGCCACTCCCACAAAACCCTGAGGTGTGTGCAGAGCTCAAATCCACCTGCACGCACACAGGGGCAGCGCACAGACACACCTGGGGTCACTCACACACACACAGGGCACATTCCCAGCACACAGGGACACACCTGGGGTCACTCACACACACCTCAGGGCACACTGGGGTCACTCACACACACCCTAGGGCACACTGGGGTCACTCACACACACACAGGGCACACTGGGGTCACTCACACACTCCCATGGCACACAGGGCACACACAGGGCACACTGGGGTCACTCACACACACCCCAGGGCACACTGGGGTCACTCACACACTCCCATGGCACACACAGGGCACACTGGGGTCACTCACACTGACACACACACACACACACACAGGGCACACTGGGGTCCCTCACACACTCCCATGGCACACACAGGGCACACGCAGGGCAGTGCCAGGTTCCAGAGGCAGGGAAGGAGGGCCGGGGTACCTCGCTCTCTCGATGGCCTCTGTTCTGTGCACGTTGGACAGCTGTCCCAGGCAGAAGCGGTCCCCTCCGGAGGGATCCACGTACCCGTCCACGGTGACAATGGGGCAGCTGGAGGGCACCTTGAAGGTCTCCCCGACCTGCACGTCCATCTCAAAGTAGGCGATGGAGCACCAGTACTCTGGGGCTGGACAAGAACAGGCGCGAGGGCGCCGTGAGCGCGCTGCAGGGCGCCCGGCCCGCGGCAGCACCCGCGCAGCGCCTGCGTCCTGGCATGCACCCACCGAGGCTGCTGCGCCTCAGCCCCTGCAGGAGGGGCTCAGCGCCCCGCCACACCACCCTGCAGGAGAAGCCACCTGCACCCACACCGGCCCCGGCACAGCTCTGGTGCAGCCACCGGGGACCCCTCTGCACCTCGGGGGTGTTCTCAGGGACCAGGACGAGGGAGGAGATGAGAATCTCAACTCTGTGCCTCAGAAGGCTGATTTCATCATATTATTCTATGACATATTATGATAATTACGATAATTATTATGATATTCTATTAAGGATTAAATATATAATATATAAATATTAATAATATAATTGTATAATTATTTTGTTTATAATAATTATATTACTATATATAATTATATATTTATATGTAAATATATATTATATATTAATTTAAATATATTAAATATTATGATATATTATGATAATTACGATAATTATTGTGATATTATATTAAGTATATTAAATATTATATAATATATAAATATTAACAATTGTATAATTATTATGCTTGTAATTATATTACTATATATAATTATATTATCTATTTATATATAAATATATATTATATATTATTTTAAATATATTAAATATTATGATACATTATGATAATTATTATAATTATTATGATATTATATTAAGTATTAAATATCATATAATATATAAATATTAATAATATAACTATGCTTATAATAATTATATTACTATACCTAATTATATATTTATATATAAATATATATTATATATTATTTTAAATATATTAAATATTATGATACATTATGATAATTATGATGTTATTTTATGATAGATTAAAAGACAATTATATGTATGTTAAATATAATTTAATTATATTAAATAAATAAATAAATATCTTTAAATCTTTAAAATATCTTTTTAAATTAAAAAAAATCTTTCATTATATTAAAAGAAAATGATATATTAAAACTGTACTAAAAGAACAGAAGAAAGGATTTCATCAGAAGGGAAGAAAGGAATGACAATAACATCTTGTGACTGCTCGCAGCCTCAACACAGGTGGCTGCCATTGGTCACCAAGTAAAAACAATTCACGCGCTGGGTAAACAATTCTCCAAGTCACATTCCAAAGCGGCAAAACATGGAGAAGCTGAAGCTTCCCAGCGTCTCAGGAGAGAAAGGATCCTGGCAAAGGGGTTTTCATGAAAGGCGTCAGTGACACGCGCCCGTGTCAGCTCAGCAGGGGCCAGCAGCCTGCCGGGGCTGGGCAGCGGCACGTGGGGAACAACAACACAGAGACATTCGCTGAGCGGGCACCGGCCCGGGCAGGGCAGAGCCAAGGGCACCAGCGAGGCGGCAGCGGAGCACACGGCGAGCTCTGAGAGTCTGCGAGCACAGGGCTGCCCCCAACGCCGACCGCGCATTCGGGAAGCTGGCCGCAAAGGAGGGACGGCTTCTGCAGCCATCAGCCTGGCGAGGAAAGCAGAGCCAGGCTCCTGGGCCCTGCCCCGAGTCCCAGACAGCCCCGCAGGCACCGACAGCTGGCCAGGCACACGCAGTGATTTCCTGCACCCATCGCCTCTGCACACCCAGGGATGCCTGTCACACCCATGGCTGCTGTGTGCTGTGATTGCTGTATCTGCACACCCAGATACCCTGTCACAGCCCTGGCTGCTGTGTGCTCCCTGCACACCCAGAGCTGCCATAAGCTCTGGCCATGGAGCGCTCTGGGGAGCTCAGCACCTCTGCTGCCTGCAAGGGTCCATTTCCACTGAGGGGAGCACAGCCGGGCAGCACCAGCAAATCCCGGGATGCCAGGATGGGCTGGGTCAGAAGGGACCTTGGGGCTCAGCTCACTCCAAACCTGCCACAGGCACCCAGGGTGCTCCAGCCCGGCCTGGGACGCTCCCGGGCTGGGGAAGCCCAGCTGCTCTGGGCAACGAGGCCTCGACAGGGTGAAATCACCACCAAACAACGGGAAACTCGATCCAGCCACAGTTAACCTCGCCCGGCAGCTACCAACATTCAATTCCTGGCACTGCTGTAGTATCTGGGTAAAAACAAGTTTAACTTTTTGGCTTTTCAACTTTGTAGCTCCACCTCTGCAGGGAACAGTGTTACTGTTGTTAAACACAAAATATCACCTTGAACCCGAAGCAGAGAGAGCAGGGACAGCAGGAGGGACCCCCTGAACCGCCAGGTGAAGCCATGGTGAGCTTCCATGAGGGCCACAGAGGAACAGCAGCACAAGACGCAGGAAGGACAAGGCCTTCCCTTGCAGGGCTGTGGGGCCTGGAGGGGCTTGGAATGGGGCCAGACAGAGCTGGGAACAGCCCAGACACACCTGGGGACACACACCCAGCACAGGGCTGCACAGCTCACCTGGGCACAGCCCCAGACACAGCTGGGCACAGCCCCAGACACAGCTGGGCACAGCCCCAGACACACCTGGGCACAGCCCAGACACACCTGGGAACAGCCCCAGACACAGCTGGGCACAGCCCAGACACAGCTGGGCACAGCCCCAGACACACCTGGGCACAGCCCAGACACAGCTGGGCACAGCCCCAGACACACCTGGGAACAGCCCAGACACACCTGGGCACAGCCCAGACACACCTGGGCACAGCCCAGACACAGCTGGGAACAGCCCCAGACACAGCTGGGCACAGCCCCAGACACACCTGGGCACAGCCCAGACACACCTGGGCACAGCCCCAGACACACCTGGGAACAGCCCAGACACACCTGGGAACAGCCCAGACACACCTGGGCACAGCCCCAGACACAGCTGGGAACAGCCCAGACACACCTGGGCACAGCCCAGACACAGCTGGGAACAGCCCAGACACACCTGGGCACAGCCCCAGACACAGCTGGGAACAGCCCCAGACACACCTGGGAACAGCCCAGACACACCTGGGCACAGCCCAGACACAGCTGGGAACAGCCCAGACACAGCTGAGGACAGCCCAGACACAGCTGGGAACAGCCCCAGACACACCTGGGCACAGCCCCAGACACAGCTGGGAACAGCCCCAGACACACCTGGGCACAGCCCAGACACAGCTGGGAACAGCCCCAGACACACCTGGGCACAGCCCAGACACAGCTGGGCACAGCCCCAGACACAGCTGGGAACAGCCCAGACACAGCTGAGGACAGCCCAGACACACCTGGGCACAGCCCAGACACAGCTGGGCACAGCCCAGACACAGCTGGGAACAGCCCCAGACACAGCTGGGGACAGCCCCAGACACAGCTGGGCACAGCCCAGACACAGCTGGGCACAGCCCAGACACAGCTGGGAACAGCCCAGACACAGCTGGGCACAGCCAGCCCAGCCCAGACACACCTGGGAACAGCACAGACACACCTGGGCACCCTCAGCCAGCCCAGGGCTGCACAGCTCACCTGGGCACAGCCCCAGACACAGCTGGGAACAGCCCAGACACAGCTGGGGACAGCCAGCCCAGCCCAGGGCTGCACAGCTCACCTGGGCACAGCCCAGACACACCTGGGCACAGCCAGCCCAGCCCAGGGCTGCTCTCGGGGCTGCAGGGCTCAGCCTGGCACCTGAACCCAGCCCCCTCACACCTGCTGTGCCCCGTTTAGAGCAGGACTCATGGAAAGAAGGGTCCTCTCCTGCTCCCAGCCCCGTCCCCCGCGAGCTGCACCCCGCAGCTGTCAGGCTTTACTCACCAGGGTGGTTTGATATGGGAGGCTGGAATGCGAGTTCGTTGTGAACTGGCCCTGGAGGAGAGAACAAGCAGTTAGCTTCACACCAGCAAAAACAAGGTTTTCTCCCCCAAAGTGCTTCCCTGTGAAACCACCCACCGGTACCCTCATCAACCGCAGCGCAAGCTGTCCAGCGTGCCGGGGGCTGGACCACCAGAAACAACCATGAGAAACAACCACTCGGGATGGAGGGGAAGCCCCAGAGAACACATCTCCCAAGGAAAAACAAACTGCACAGGATGGTGGGTGAGTGTGTGCCCTCTGGGAGCGGCAGGAGAGGCTCAACAGGGCATGACAGTGACAGCAGCTCCTGCAGCGAGGGGCCAGGGCAGGCACCCAAGCACCGGGAGAAGCTCCCAGGGAAAGGTCCCAGGGAAAGCTCCCAGGGAAAGGTCCCAGGGAAAGCTCCCAGGGAAAGCTCCCAGGGAAAGGTCCCAGGGAAAGGTCCCAGGGAAAGGTCCCAGGGAAAGCTCCCAGGGAAAGCTCGGTGTGGCATCGCCAGCCAGGCACAGGCACCCGTTCTGGAGGGACACGCGTGCCAAGAACGTTTACAGCCTCTGCACAGCAGCCCTTCGTGCCCTGCCATCCCTGACAAACAACACCAGAGTGAAGCAGGGCCCTCACTGAGTGAAGGAATTAACCCTAACAACTGTGCCTGAGCCGCGGCCTTACTGACAGACACAGGCTGAAAAGACATTCCAAGGTTAATTTACAGCGCACTCTCCCCTCCGCTAACAACCCCTTGATCTACACCAGGATCTGTGCTCTGCCTCCTAACACAGAATACATATTATACATTCCAATATTGGGGAACATTCTAACAAAAACTGCATTACAAAATAAAGAACTACTCAAGCTTTTTGCTACGAAATTTAGAGACCTTTCATTTGTGTGGGAGGTTTTTATCTACTAAAGCCCTACAGTGCATTTCCTGTGCTAGACCCCCACAACAGAAGCTTGACCACTTTTTTTCCCCATCTCCTGTACTTTAAAATAAATGTTTCTTGTCCTATTTCCTACATGAAGAATATTTTCAAGTCTGTGTGCTACTGTATTTGTGAACTGGCAACACTTCACTGTGCAAGGTTCACTAAGTTCTCTAAAGCTGGCAGTTTTTAAAGTGTGCATGGACGTGCCTTCCAAAGCTTAGCACGACTGCAAAACCTCTAAAAAACAGAAACAGGCAGGAATTTCCAAGTTTTGAAAGGAAAAACCATCAGCTTCCTCTTGTGCTCGGGAAATGGGTCAGCGTGGGGCTGCCAAGCTTTGCAGGAGAGGCTGGGCCAGGCGGTGCTGCTCAGTTAATTCGGTGTAACAGAGTAATTTCCTGTGCCACACTGAGGTTTGCTGGGTGTAACAGAGCAATCTCAGGTGCCACACTGAGCTTTCCTGGGTGTAACAGAGCAATTTCAGGTGCCACACTGAGGTTTCCTGGGTGTAACAGAGCAATTTCGGGTGCCACACTGAGCTTTCCTGGGTGTAACAGAGCAATCTCAGGTGCCACACTGAGCTTTCCTGGGTGTAACAGAGCAATCTCAGGTGCCACACTGAGCTCTCCTGGGTGTAACAGAGCAATCTCAGGTGCCACACTGAGGTTTCCTGGGTGTAACAGAGCAATTTCCTGTGCCACACTGAGCTTTCCTGGGTGTAACAGAGCAATCTCAGGTGCCACACTGAGCTCTCCTGGGTGTAACAGAGCAATCTCAGGTGTCACACTGAGGTTTGCTGGGTGTAACAGAGCAATCTCAGGTGCACACTGAGCTCTCCTGGGTGTAATAGAGCAATCTCAGGTGCCACACTGAGCTCTCCTGGGTGTAACAGAGCAATTTCCTGTGCCACACTGAGCCTTCCTGGGTGTAACAGAGCCATTTCAGGTGCCACACTGAGCTCTCCTCAGTGTAACAGAGCAATCTCGGGTGCCACACTGAGCTTTGCTGCAGCTCTCCGAGCTCCTGGTGGTGCTGCAGCAGCGGGGAGAGCCCCTGGGGCTGGCGGTGAGCTGCCAGCACAGCTGGGACAGAGCACAGGCAGATGTGAGGGGCTGAGGGGACAGAGCACAGGCAGATGTGAGGGGCTGTGAGGGGACAGGGCACAGGCAGATGTGAGGATGCTCTGAGGGCAGGGCACAGGCAGATGTGAGGGGCTGTGAGGGCACAGGCAGATGTGAGGGGCTGTGAGGGGACAGGGCACAGGCAGATGTGAGGATGCTGTGAGGGCACAGAGCACAGGCAGATGTGAGGATGCTGAGGGCACAGAGCACAGGCAGATGTGAGGATGCTCTGAGGGCAGGGCACAGGCAGATGTGAGGGGCTGTGAGGGCACAGGCAGATGTGAGGATGCTCTGAGGGCAGGGCACAGGCAGATGTGAGGGGCTGTGAGGGCACAGGCAGATGTGAGGGGCTGTGAGGGCACAGGGCACAGGCAGATGTGAGGATGCTGAGGGCACAGAGCACAGGCAGATGTGAGGGGCTCAGGGCACAGAGCACAGGCAGATGTGAGGGGCTGTGAGGGCACAGGCAGATGTGAGGATGCTCTGAGGGCAGGGCACAGGCAGATGTGAGGATGCTGAGGGCACAGGGCACAGGCAGATGTGAGGGGCTGTGAGGGCACAGGCAGATGTGAGGATGCTCTGAGGGCAGGGCACAGGCAGATGTGAGGATGCTGAGGGCACAGGGCACAGGCAGATGTGAGGGGCTGTGAGGGCACAGGCAGATGTGAGGGGCTGTGAGGGCACAGGGCACAGGCAGATGTGAGGGGCTGTGAGGGCACAGGCAGATGTGAGGATGCTGAGAGGACAGGGCACAGGCAGATGTGAGGGGCTGTGAGGGCACAGGGCACAGGCAGATGTGAGGGGCTGTGAGGGCACAGGGCACAGGCAGATGTGAGGATGCTCTGAGGGCAGGGCACAGGAGCGGGGCTGCCAGAGCATCTCGCAGCTGGCACGGGCGGCAGGACAGGCGGACAGGCGGACAGAGGGACCCCAGGGGGCGCTTACAGTAGTGTCCGGGGTGCATGGGCGGGTGGTGCTGCAGGTGGCCGTTCTGGTGGTGCGGGATGCTGGGCGTGTAGGCGGCCGTCCGGCTCCCCGTCCAGCTGGTGGTGCTGTCTGCAAAGACAAACGGCCCTGGGTGCCCGAGCCAGCCGCCCTCATCCCCTGCTCGTCCTCTGCTGCTCCTGGGCTTTTGGAAACCGGGCTGAGGAAGCGGAGAGGCGCAGGAGCGGGGGGATACTCACTGTGGTGGTAAGTGGCTGGCTGGGCTGTGAACCCATTCTGCTGAGCTCCTGGCTGGGGCCCTGAAGCAATCTGTAAGAGTCCATCACTATGGCTACCTGTCAATATACTGGGAGGTTGACCTGGTGAAAGAACACACTACCTATTCGTGAGCGTTCCAAAAGGCGGGTCGAGAAGAGCTCAGCGCTAGCGGGCGGGAGGGCACGGCCCGGCAGGGCACTGCAGGGCGCCGCTGCCGCGGCCCGGCCTCTGTCCCTCTCCTGCGCCCGCAGGAGGCTCGAGGCAGAGCGCTCTGCACCGGGGAACTCTGACCCCTTCACCCTTCAGGAGCAGGAGAAGGCACAGAGCTCTGCTCAGCACCCGCACCTTGTCCTGGTCCATCTCATTTTGCAGGGTGACAGGGAAGAGGGGATGTCACAGTTGGACTGGGTAACAGGGCTGGAAAGGTTTGGTGTGAACCCAAACAGGCCCGGTGAGCCGCTTGTTTTCAGCATGTTTTAACTACCGTTCCTAAGGAGTACACTCACTCACAGCCATGCTCCTCCAAAGCACTCTGGGCAGCATTTCGCTGTGGTAAACACTGCTTCAGTAAAGCTGCACTCAACACTGCACTCAGAAAGCCCCTGCGGCTTCTCTCCCTCCTCTCAAATAAATATTTCAAGAATTGTCTAAGATTAAAACTACAGATATTTCAGAACAGGTTAACAAAATCTGACTGCACAAGGCTTCAGTTCAGCCATTAACACTCAACTTACCAACACTTTCACAATTACACTGCACTCTCAATGCTGTGGCTAGCACAATCTAACATATTGAGAGCTTGCAGTGAAACATAAAAATTGACTTTTTTTTCACGTCCACTTGCCTCCAGCAAGTCTGGCACTGAAGAGAAAAGGTTACTGACTTATAAAGTGTGGTGCAAAGGCAGCACAACTAACTACCCATGCCCTTCTTATCTCTGCTGGAGACAAATGCAGACATGGTGAAGTTACCAACACCAGTACTTTTAGCCAAAATCTCATCAGCTGAAATTAACGAGCGTATCACAGCACAGCGTCCCCACAATTCGCATCTGTAATGAGATCAGCGATGCCCACTCATCTTCGGTGTGAAAGCTCTCGGGGTGCTCAGGGTGCTCTGCTGTCCTGCAGGCTGGCCCTGGGCAGCATTTCATTTTGACAGACACGGTGCTGCGACACCGACCCCTCCCACTGCACCAGGCACAGGGAAAGGTGTCAAAACCCTCGTGGCAGCGCTCCAGCACACCAATGGAAATACTGGCTGGGGCTGTCCTCGGGGGAGCACAGGGAACCCCGCGAGGGGAGCAGTGGTGCTCACGCTGCAGGAGAGGGAGCAGCCCAGGGTCTCTCCTTTCAGCACGTGCATTCGCTGCTCTGCTGCCGTGGCAGTGAAGCGATGAGTGTGTGACTGCTCTCTGGCAGTGCCCGGGTGGCAGCCACCCTGCTCTGGAAATATTAACTGGGGCTGTCCTTGGGGGAGCACAGCGAACCACCATGGCTGAGCTGCTGCAGTGCTCTGTGCGGCCCTTTGGCACAGGCACCACCACCTCGGGGTGGCACAGGAACGCTGCCAGGCCACAGCACTGCATCCCCCGGCGCCATGCCCAGGGGCTGGCCTGCAGCTGCAGCACACACACACAGGGTGCCCTGCATGCCCAGGGGCTGGCCTGCAGCAGCTGCAGCAGCAGCACACACACACAGGGTGCCCTGCATGCCCAGGGGCTGGCCTGCAGCAGCTGCAGCAGCACACACAGGGTGCCCTGCATGCCCAGGGGCTGGCCTGCAGCAGCTGCAGCACACAGAGGCTGCCCTGCATGCCCAGGGGCTGGCCTGCAGCAGCTGCAGCAGCACACACACAGAGGCTGCCCTGCATGCCCAGGGGCTGGCCTGCAGCAGCAGCTGCAGCAGCACACACAGGGTGCCCTGCATGCCCAGGGGCTGGCCTGCAGCAGCAGCTGCAGCAGCACACACAGGGTGCCCTGCATGCCCAGGGGCTGGCCTGCAGCAGCAGCAGCAGCACACACAGGGTGACCTGCATGCCCAGGGGCTGGCCTGCAGCTGCACACACAGAGGCTGCCCTGCATGCCCAGGGGCTGGCCTGCAGCAGCTGCAGCACACACACACACACTCAGGCTGCCCTGCACACCATCCCCACGCCCACCCCACCCAGGAGCTTACTTGTGGAGGCCACGGGAATGTTGGGGAAGTTGGTGGTGCTGGTGGTGCTGGCCTCGGCGGGGGCCAGCATGGCCGGGGCGCTGAAGGGCTCCGAGCTGGCCCTGTTGCTGGGCGGGTGCTGGATGGTCTGCACCGAGTGGCCCTCGGCCGACGACAGCGACGGCTGCCCCTCGTAGTCGTGCACGTACTCGTCCTTCACCAGCATGCTGGACGGGGCTGCGGGGACAGCGCGCCATCACACACGGGACAGCACGGGGACAGCATGGGGACAGCACGGGGACAGCATGGGGACAGCATGGGGACAGCATGGGGATAGCACCGGGACAGCATGGGGACAGCATGGGGATAGCATGGGGACAGCATGGGGACAGCATGGGAACAGCACGGGGACAGCACGGGGACAGCATGGGGACAGCATGGGGACAGCATGGGGACAGCATGGGAACAGCACGGGGACAGCATGGGGACAGCACAGGGACAGAACAGGGACAGCACGGGGATAGCATGGGGACAGCGCGGACACACACACGCACAGGGCACACACACACACACACACACACTCACACACTCACACACTCACACACACTCACACACACACACAGGGCACACTCACACCCTGCTCTGGGCTGTGCACCCATGGTGAGCTGCTGCTGCTCCGCTCCCTGCCCCGCACACACACACTCACACTCCAACACAGGGCACACAGAGTGCACACACACAGGGCACACAGAGTGCACACACACAGGGCACACGGAGTGCACACACACAGGGCACACACTCACACTCACACACACCCTGCTCTGGGCTGCCGCTCCCTGCCCCTCCGCACACACTCACACACACACACACAGTGCACACTCACACACACACACAGTGCACACTCACACACTCACACTCACGCACACCCTGCTCTGGGCTGCTGCTCCCTGCCCCTCCGCACACACTCACACTCACACTCACACTCACACTCACGCACACCCTGCTCTGGGCTGCCACTCCCTGCCCCTCCGCACACACTCACACACACACAGTGCACACTCACACTCACACTCACACTCACACTCACGCACACCCTGCTCTGGGCTGCCGCTCCCTGCCCCTCCGCACACACTCTCACACACACACAGTGCACACTCACACACACACAGTGCACACTCACACACTCACACTCACACTCACGCACACCCTGCTCTGGGCTGCCGCTCCCTGCCCCTCCGCACACACACACTCACACACACTCACACTCACACTCACACACAGTGCACACTCACACTCACACTCACGCACACTCTGCTCTGGGCTGCCACTCCCTGCCCCTCCGCACACACACACACACACACACAGTGCACACTCACACTCACACACAGTGCACACTCACACTCACACACTCACACTCACGCACACCCTGCTCTGGGCTGCCGCTCCCTGCCCCTCCGCACACACTCACACACAGTGCACACTCACACACTCACACTCACGCACACCCTGCTCTGGGCTGCCGCTCCCTGCCCCTCCGCACACACTCACACACACAGTGCACACTCACACTCACACTCACACACATCACACACACCCTGCTCTGGGCTCCCTGCCCCTCCGCACACCCGGCTCAGCCCCGGCGCGGCGGCTGCAGGAGCTCCGAGCCCATGCCAGCCCGGCACACGGTCACACAGGACACACGGCGTTCGCTGCCAGGCGTGTGTGTGTGTGTGCACTACAGCAGCAGCTCACCAGCCGCTCTCGGGAACGCGAGCAGGCACACACACACAGCGCCCATGCAACACACAGCTCTGTGAACACGGCACACGAGCTTCAGGCATCCCTGGGGCCATCTTAAGGAACTCCCCCTCAAACTGACTGGAAAATCAAATTCACACCCAAAGGCCACAGGAAACCGGTCAGTGTTCAGCAGTGCAATTCAGATCATTCCCACACAGGGCTAGGGAACTGCCACTACAGCAATTTATTTCTGAGTGTGCCACTGACCCCTGCATCGCATCACCTCCCATGCTCCTTTTGCAAGCACACCAAGTATGTCAGAACCTGCTGCAAGAGCAGGGCCAAAGGGAATGCTTATGATGTGTTTAGCTGCTGGTGTTAAATACTGAAATAATTTCATTAAGCAATGGAAAATTCAGCTTTGACTCTGTACCGAAGGACAACTTTCCAGAAGGCACAGTAACAATGCAAATTAGCACAGATGAGCACACAGATTACAGCTTGTCAAGTTAACTTTGTTGGGAGGTTTGGTGGGGTTTTTTTCCTAGTTCATTTTTACTTGGATACTTTCAACAATGTGCTAAAATCACTGGAGCACACAAATTTCTTCCTCCATGAATTTCCTCTGGGAGGAGAATAAAACAAGCTTTGAAATAAAGCAGTTACCAGCAGTGGAATCTCAGATTTCTGAATAATGCCCAGGCGAGATTTCACGTCCGGGGAAAGCAAGGATATCAGACTCCTTCACCCAACGGCAGAATTAATTACAGAATTTCCGTTCTTTCCTTCCTATTAAATCACACGCAGCATTCCCAATCCAATTAATCAGCAAATCATGCAGGTGCACAAAGTTTTGGGTGTCTTTTTTTTACTGGTTTTTGGTTTTCTGTGGGTGTCACAGGTGGGAAGCAGTGAGCACCGGGCAGAGCTGGAGCCTCTGCGCCAGGGATTTACAGACCCTTGCCCCTGGCAGGGCTGTGGGGTGGTTTTTGGGAGCCAGGGGCACAAAAGCAGGCCCTGGCTTTTGTGAGGCAGAGGGGTGGCAGGGCCTGGCATCCCCATGGAAAGGCAGCAGCAAGCACAGCCACTCACCTGAGCTCTGCAGCGTCAGTCCCGAGAGATCTGCAAAGGGAACACAGGGAGAAGGGGGCAGAGGATGCATTCAGAGAGCTCACAGCACGCTCAAACGTTCGCAGCCCTTAAAAACCAGCACTGCAGGCTGCAGCCGCCAGAGCCCTTCCAGTGCAGGGCAGCCTGCGCTCAGCCACCCCGAGGGGCACAGCAGCTGCAAGAGCTGCGCGCCAGCAAACCCCACAGCAGGGCTCCAACAGAGGCCAAACCCGCCCTCCGCACCTGCAACACAGCCAGAACAGTACCTGCACTTCGGAACACGGAGCATTCGAGGGTGTTTATACCGAGACCATTGAAAGTTAATGCTCCGAACCGGGGGCTGCGTTTTCTGCACTGTAACTCGGGGGATACTCACCGATGCCGGGCGACACCACGCGCTCATAATGGTAAGGGTTCACACAGACACTGTCACACTTGAGGTCAAAAGCATACTGACAATATTTAACGTGCTTGAGCTCGTTTTTGTGCAGGTCGGGCCACCTCCAGAGCCGGGCGTAAATCACGTGGGGGAACCCCTTGCGGCCAGCCACCTGCAAAGGCAGACACGGGAGCTGGGACACGAGCGAGCACAGGGCAGGGCACAAACAGCACCGCGCCCTCTCCCCGCCGCCAAAAGGCACCTCAAAGAGCCAAAGGTGCTGCACCGCTCCTGCACGCCGCACCCCAGCCCCGTGCCCAACAGCAACACGCTTCTGTCAGGGTTTTGCCACCGTTCAGTCAGTGCTGTGTGACTCCTGGGTAAAAAATACTGGGTACAAAATGGCAGGAGCGGAACTTGTGCTCCAGGTACGAGGCATGGTCACCTTCTCCACCGAGGATGTGAAGGGGCTTTGCCCCAGAAAAGAGGAACAAGGTGCTAAGCTACACCACCAAATTTACAAGCAGGAGAATGCCAATCCTTTAAAAAAATAAATTAAAGAAATGGCTCTAGGGTAGGCAGAGAGCTGTCCAGCACCAGGCCATGTGTCCTGGGAGCAGCGGATCCCAGCCCCAGCGGGACAGGGAGCAAGTCCTGACCCAGCACAGCCCGTGCAGGTGCTTGGCACAGCCCCACAGACACGGCTCAGCCAGGGACAGCACTGAGCTGACAGTGACAGGGACAGCACTGAGCTGACCAGGGACAGCACTGAGCTGACAGTGACAGTGACAGTGACAGCACGGGGTGTCAGGCACACACAGCACCAGGGCTGGGTTTGTGAGGGGCGCTGCTCTGCACTGCCACACTCACACACACACACAGTCAGAGCAGGGCAGAGCAGAGCAGAGCAGGTGCCCCCACAGGCCATGGCCCTGGTGCAGGAGCAGGGGAGCGCTGCAGGCACAGCCCAGCAGAGCAGAGCAGAGCAGAGCAGTGCAGAGCAGAGCGGGTGCCCCCGCAGGCTGTGGCCCCGGTGCAGGAGCAGGGGAGCGCTGCAGGTACAGCCCAGCAGAGCAGGGCAGGGCAGAGCGGGTGCCCCCGCAGGCCATGGCCCCGGTGCAGGAGCAGGGGAGCGCTGCAGGCAGAGCCCAGCAGAGCAGAGCAGGGCAGAGCAGAGCGGGTGTCCCCGCAGGCCATGGCCCCGGTGCAGGAGCAGGGGAGCGCTGCAGGCACAGCCCAGCAGGGCAGGGCAGGGCAGGGCAGAGCAGAGCGGGTGCCCCCGCAGGCTGTGGCCCCGGTGCAGGAGCAGGGGAGCGCTGCAGGCAGAGCCCAGCAGAGCAGAGCAGGGCAGAGCAGAGCGGGTGTCCCCGCAGGCCATGGCCCCGGTGCAGGAGCAGGGGAGCGCTGCAGGCACAGCCCAGCAGGGCAGGGCAGGGCAGGGCAGAGCAGAGCGGGTGCCCCCGCAGGCTGTGGCCCCGGTGCAGGAGCAGGGGAGCGCTGCAGGCAGAGCCCAGCAGAGCAGAGCAGGGCAGAGCAGAGCGGGTGCCCCCGCAGGCCATGGCCCCGGTGCAGGAGCAGGGGAGCGCTGCAGGCACAGCCCAGCAGGGCAGAGCAGAGCGGGTGCCCCCGCAGGCCATGGCCCCGGTGCAGGAGCAGGGGAGCGCTGCAGGCAGAGCCCAGCAGAGCAGAGCAGAGCAGAGCAGAGCAGAGCAGAGCAGAGCGGGTGCCCCCACAGGCCATGGCCCCGGTGCAGGAGCAGGGGAGCGCTGCAGGCACAGCCCAGCGGAGCCGGGCCCAGTGGGGCTCAGCCCTGTCCCCCAGCCCGCAGCGGCCAGAGCGGGAGCTCTCCAGCAGGAACGGTCACTCTGCCTGCACGGGTACCAACCTGCAGCCGCCCATCCAGCGTCCTCTGTATGGTAACACACTTGCTAGGGTGAGCTCCGTTGGTGGTTATAGCTGTAATCAGAGAATCCAATTCATCTTTCTTCTCCTTCAGCTTTTTAACTAAACTCTCAATTGCGCGCTTTGCGAAAGTCTCGCTCTCTCCACCTTGCCGATGGCACATCAAGCTGTGAACAATGCTCAGACAAGCATCATTACTTGTTGGTGTGTTAGTAATAGACATATTGTCCATCTGTCACAGCTTTTTCTTTCAGATCAAATGTCAGTTTTGGGGGCTGTTATGATTTTCAAGCTGATGAGCAAGAGATGATCCAAGTTAAGTGTTAGATGTACTGTCCCTTGGTAAAACCTAGGAGGAAAGAATATCTACATTAGAATGGTTTTTAACATACATTAATATCTACATTTTAATGGTTTCTAAGGAAGTCCGTGGCTTTTTTTCTCCTTTTATTTTCAAGCTAAGTGCAGGATATTAAAAGCACATAAAAAACTGCAGTGCCTGTCCCATGATGGCTAAAACATGCCTGGGGCGGCCTGCACAGTTTTAGATGTAGGATTTATTCCTCCCCTGGTAACCATATTTAAATAAAGGTTTATGTGCATCCAGACAGGCAGGATCCTCAGATGAACCAGGAGAGGCACACGATGATTTCCCAGGCTCCATCCCAGCAGGATGAACGGCAGTGAAAGCCCGGGGTGGGAGTCCAGGGCTGCTGATGTGAGCAAACCCCGGGCAGGGAGGAGGCACCGAGGCACCTGGGGTCCCTCTCGCCTTCCCTCCACAGCCCTGCCCACGGCTCGGCCCCCTCAGCCCAGCTCTGCTCCTCCCTGCTGGCCAGAAGGGCTGGCAGAAACCCAGGAGAGCCCTGCCCTTCCCACTCGTGGCTCCTCACAGGAGGAGCCTGGCGCTGCCAGAGCTGCTCTGGGCACGTTCTTCAGGCAGCCCTGGCTTGGTGGAATCACCAACCACGGCATTTCCCCGGGCCCTGGCCTCCGCAGAGCACGGCCAGCCCGCACACAGCAGCGATTCCACCGCGTTTTCTGCGCGAGCTCGGAACGCCGGCCGGCCTGAGACCCACCGCGCCAATAAAATGATTTCCCAAGCCGAGGGAAAAACAAGCCTGCCACTTCATCCCAGGAGGAACACGCCCAGCCAGAGACCTGCTGCTGCGCTGGAATTCTCCGTGTTGTTAGAGGCACTGAAGGAGCAGCTGTTTGTTGGAAAGAAACGTGTTGCACAAAAACAAGAGTGCGATGGCCATTTAGAAAGTCATGGCATCACACAGTGTGAACACATGGCTGCCCTCCTTGTAAAACGAATGCTGTTCGACAAATCCAGCACAATTCTAAGAGGAAACAGACTCTTCCTTATTTGATGCTTCTTACAGTTTTAACTGGAACACACCATGCTTTGGTACATCTGAAAAAATACATGGCGAAAATCCTTCCCCCTCCCTCCATATTCCAGCCTTTTCTTGTTTTGCAAGGATGCTTCTGCACTTAATTTTTCCCAAAGGAAAACAATTATCTCTAAATGGGAGTAGGCTCACGGATTTTACCTAGCTATTACATTTTCTCCCTCTGTGCTGTTTTTCTTTTTTGTGCTTTGATTCAAAAAGCCCCTTTCAAAAGTGGAGCTGAAACTGCCAGTCATTCTCTATGGCAACTCACACTAATCTGTAAAAGCCTGTCAGCTGAAACAGAATAGAGCATCATTTTCCTTAAATGCAGAACACCACCCCGGACAGATACGCACAAGTAATCACAAATAAATGCCCTGATAAAGCTATTAGCTACAGGAGCTTTAAATGAAGAGACGATTGAAATTAGACACGCAGCTTTATCACCTCCCTCTGCCCTAAAACCATGAATTAGGGTTTTGCCTGCTGGCTTTCAGAGGGCTCAGATCCAGCAAAGAGCACCGTGTTTAGGAGGAGCAGTGATCCCCAGAGATGCTGAGTCAGCCCTCGGCTGCCCCGTGCCCAGCGGGAACTGCTCGGCACTCCTGAGAGCCAGCCCGCTGGGCCAGGAACGCGCGCGCTGCTGCTGATGCTGCTGCTCCTCATGCTGCTAATGCTGCTAATGCTGCTGCTCCTCATGCTGCAAATGCTGCTCCTCATGCTGCTAATGCTGCTCCTAATGCTGCTAATGCTGCTCCTAATGCTGCTAATGCTGCAAATGCTGCTGCTCCTCATGCTGCTAATGCTGCTCCTAATGCTGCTAATGCTGCTCCTAATGCTGCAAATGCTGCTGCTCCTCATGCTGCAAATGCTGCTCCTCATGCTGCTAATGCTGCTCCTAATGCTGCTAATGCTGCTGCTCCTCATGCTGCAAATGCTGCAAATGCTGCTGCTCCTCATGCTGCAAATGCTGCTAATGCTGCTGCTCCTCATGCTGCAAATGCTGCTAATGCTGCTGCTCCTCATGCTGCAAATGCTGCTAATGCTGCTGCTCCTCATGCTGCTGCAAATGATGCTGCTGCTAATGCTGCTGCTAATGCTGCTGCAAATGCTGCTGCAAATGCTGCAAATGCTGCTGCTGCTGCTCCTCATGCTGCTGCTAATGCTGCTGCAAATGCTGCTAATGCTGCAAATGCTGCTGCAAATGCTGATGCTGCTCCTAATGCTGCAAATGCTGCTGCAAATGCTGCTAATGCTGCTGCTAATGCTGCAAATGCTGCTGCTAATGCTGCTGCTAATGCTGCAAATGCTGCTGCTAATGCTGCTAATGCTGCTGCTACTGCAAATGCTGCTGCTCCTAATGCTGCAAATGCTGCTGCTGCTAATGCTGCGTGAGCAGGGGCAGCTCAGGGTGCCTGGGCAGGGATTGTGCCAGGGCACACAGAGAGTGAGGGCAGCTCAGGGTGCCAGGGATTGTGCCAGGGCACAGAGAGTGAGGGCAGCTCAGGGTGCCAGGGATTGTGGCAGGGATTGTGCCAGGGCACAGAGAGTGAGGGCAGCTCAGGGTGCCAGGGATTGTGGCAGGGATTGTGCCAGGGCACAGAGAGTGAGGGCAGCTCAGGGTGCCAGGGATTGTGGCAGGGATTGTGCCAGGGCACAGAGGGTGAGGGCAGCTCAGGGTGCCAGGGATTGTGCCAGGGATTGTGCCAGGGCACACAGGGTGAGGACAGCTCAGGATGCCAGGGATTGTGGCAGGGCACAGAGGGTGAGGGCAGCAGGCACCAGCTCAAGGTGCCAGGGATTGTGCCAGGGATTGTGCCGGGGCACAGAGGGTGAGAGCAGCCCAGGGTGCCTGGGCAGGGATTGTGCCAGGGCACACAGAGGGTGAGGGCAGCTCAGGGTGCCAGGGATTGTGCCAGGGATTGTGCCAGGGCACAGAGGGTGAGGGCAGCGGGCAGCAGCGCCCAGCGCACGCTGTGACACATTTCCCCAGAAGCACCAGCGTGCTGTGAGGGCAGGCCAGGTCCCCACGCTGCACAAATTTAGCTCCTCACAAATAGCTCAGGGAGCCCATCTTTAGCTCAGTCCCACACTGCAGGAGAGGCGTCTCGGCACCTCCTTACTACTGAGGGAGGAAGCAGCACTCAAAAAGGGAGAGCTCATGTGAAGCGCTAACAAGCAGGAGATGCCAATCCTTTAAAAAATAAATTAAAGAAATGGCTCTAGGGTAGGCAGAGAGCTGTCCAGCACCAAGGCACCTGCCCTGGGAGCAGCGGATCCCAGCCCCAGCGGGACAGGGACCGAGTCCTGACCCACAGACATGGCTCAGCCAGTGCAGAGCGCTAACGAGGGTTCCACAGACTTACACACAAGCGCCTGATAACACCCAGGGCCAACGCTTTTAAAGGGCTTTTCCAGCCTTAACAGGTCCATGATTCTGTGCTACTTAAAGTAATTTGGTACATTAACCGAGAACTAACGAGTAAATTACAAAACAAGCAAACAACAGCTAGAGCTCCAGGCAACCCAAGCACCAGAACGAGAACCTCTCAAGGGGA
>NC_071710.1:790831-895831 GCF_020745825.1 Agelaius phoeniceus
AGATCCCTGCCAGAATGGGTTACCTGAGCCACCCACACAGATCCCTGCCAGGGAAGGGTTACCTGAGCCACCCACACAGATCCCTGCCAGGGAAGGGTTACCTGAGCCACCCACACGGATCCCTGCCAGAATGGGTTACCTGAGCCACCCACACGGATCCCTGCCCGAATGGGTTACCTGAGCCACCCACACGGATCCCTGCCAGAATGGGTTACCTGAGCCACCAGGACGGATCCCGAAAGGAGAAAGGAGCAGCTGCTGCCCCAGCAGTCACCTCGCAGAGCCGGACGCGCAGGGCTGACTTACCCACGGGGAGCAGGAGCCCTGTGGAGCTGCCCGGAGCCTGCCCTGGCCCTACTTATACCGCTCTGAGGGGCAGGAATGCCAAACAAGCCCCACGCAGAGGCAGACTGCGACACTGTTTGGGATCAGCCGGGACACGCTCTCTCCAAACAGCGATTACCCCGCCGGGGTGCCCTGATAACAGCGCCAAGGTTTCACGCTCAGCACCCTGTCCCTGCACAGCCCCGGGAGGGCACTCCCTGCTGCGGATGCGAGCTGCCCCCCATCCAAAAATGCCTTCATCCGTCAGCCAGAGGACACGGGCCGCTCGCACGAAGCGGATGAAGGGATAAACAAGGCCTTCATGGAGCAGCAATTCAGCATTCCACGCCGTGCACCAGCACCTCCTCAGCCGCGCCAGCAAGGCAGCGCTGCAGGCTAGCACAGCCCAGGAACGAGAGCTTTCACATGCCAAAAAGGCACGGGTAAGGAGAACACGGCTCCCAAACGTTCCCAGCAACTCTTCAGGCAGCAAATGGAGTATTAAGAGCCAGGATCACTTGGCTGGCCTGGCTTGAGGCCCACGAGTTGCTGGGGTACGTTTCAGTTCGATGTTCTACAGAACAGCAGGCACAAACAGAGCCTGACGAAGGGGGGTTAAGAAACAGAAGAAAGTCTTCCTGATTTTCATGGTTAGGAAGAAAAACTCACGTGGATTTCACTTCCTTGCCTTTGTGGAGGTGTTACTACAGCTGAGGCATAAAGGGCAGGGCCTGCTACAAGTCCCCAAAACTTCACTAAACCCCAGTCCAAGTGCTCCAGCCATTCAGCCACGTGGATTTTTACACTTTTACCTGAAAAATCCCTTCACCCAAACAATTCCCATTTTCAACACTGTGATCTGGCTGATATCTGAGGCCACAAACCCAGACCCTTCCAAAACACTCAGCTCCTTTCCTGCCTGTTAAAGGCAACCTTCAGGGCACTCTTAGCACTGAGGAGTGGTTTCTGCTCCCCCTCGCCCCCACGGGAGCCACGCTTTGCAGTGTGGGGAGAACCACCGAGCCCCGGGCGGAGAGCAGCAGTCGCAGCAGCGGCTGGGGTGGAGCCGGAGCCGGGAACACGATCCGGGCAATCACAGAGCGGCCAGGCCGGGCGCAGCTGTGCGGGAGCGGGCTCACCAAGGAGCTCGGTCTGAGAACGCCGGGAACGCGATCCGGGCAATCACAGCGGGCCCAGGCCGGGCGCAGATGTGCGGGAGCGGGCTCACCAAGGAGCTCGGTCTGAGAACGCCGGGAACGCGATCCGGGCAATCACAGAGCGGCCAGGCCGGGCGCAGCTGTGCGGGAGCGGGCTCACCAAGGAGCTCGATCTGAGAACGCCGGGAACACGATCCGGGCAATCACAGCGGGGCCAGGCCGGGCGCAGCTGTGCGGGAGCGGGCTCACCAAGGAGCTCAGTCTGAGAACGGCGGCAGCAGCACAAACCCAGGGGAACTGCCTGGAGGCACGGGCAGGAGGCAGCGCCCCTCCATGCCACCTTCCCAGCACACCTGCCCCGTTCTGCACTGCCTGCAGCACACCGGGCACTGCCAAACCCGGAGCAGCCGCTGCTCACAGGGAAACTGCGTGAGAGGCAGCCTGACCTGCAGGGAGCTCGCAACACTGTGCTCACAAGAGCCACGATGCTAATGCTGGGATTAAGGAAAAAATGATAAAAATGAAGGTAGAATATATAGCACAGCCTGGTACCAACTGGAAAAACAGCTCCTGCGGGGTGAAGGCTGCAGTGGGCTCTGGAAAGGTTGGATGGAGAGAGGCAAGCAGCAATGGGAGCGCTCAGAGAGAGGCCCCGGGTGCACGCGGGGAGTGCAGGTGCAGAGGGGACAGGGCTGGAGAGCACAACGGGGCAGCACACGCAGAGAACACGCAGAGAACACGCAGAGAACATGCAGAGCACAATGGGGCAGCACACACAGAGAACACGCAGAGAACACGGAGAGAACACGCAGAGAACATGCAGAGCACAATGGGGCAGCACAGGCAGAGAACACGAAGAGCACACAGCACACACACAGCACACGCAGAACACACACAGAGCACACGCACAGCACACACAGAGCACACAGAGCACACACAGGGCACACAGAGCACAGGGCACACACAGCACACACAGAGCACACTCAGAGCACACGCAGGGCACACACAGAGCACAGAGCACACGCACAGCACACACAGAGCACACACAGCACAAGCAGAGCACACGGAGAGCACACACAGAGCACAAAGCACACACAGAGCACACACACAGCACACGGAGCACACACAGAGCACAGAGCACACGCAGAGCACACGCAGAGCACACTCAGGGCACACGCAGAGCACACGCAGGGCACACACACACAGCACACGGAGCACACGCAGAGCACACTCAGGGCACACGCAGAGCACACGCAGGGCACACGCAGAGCACACTCAGGGCACACACAGGGCACACACAGAGCACACTCAGGACACACAGAGCACATGCAGAGCACACTCAGGGCACACGCAGAGCACACGCAGGGCACACGCAGAGCACACGCAGAGCACACGCAGAGCACACGCAGGGCACACGCAGAGCACAGGGCAGCCAGCCCGGATCCGTGAGTGTCGCTGCTGGGTCCGAATGCACCCGCGCTCTCCAAAAGCCTGGCTGGCATCAAGCCTGGTCCTGCTCCAGATCCTCTTACACACAGCTCCAGTACAGGTACACCTGGTTGGTCAATTAATCAATACATTTCACCTGAATGGCTAATTAACAAGGTGTCTTCCTTATAAACAATATTCGAGAGAAACAAGAAAACAGAGAGTAGGAAAACAACACCTGTGGTTGTTTATGATAATAAGCTACCATTGTTTATCTTTGACTCTCTAAAGTCTCTCAGACGGATTCTGACAAAGCTTTTCTCATTGTCTGGCTCCCTGACCAGGCTGTCACATCCACAGAGCCCGAGTGCACCCTTGTGACGGAAACCCAACCGGCCTGTGGAGCTACAACCGGAGAAACAAGGGTTTCACAGGCGCTGCTGTGCCCAGCTGGGGCTCAGGAAGCCCTCGAGCAGCAGCGAGGCAGAGCGAGCCGCTGCTGCCCTCTCTCAGCACAAACCGCCCCACAGGCAGCCCCGCGCCCCCGAGCAGCTGAAACAACGGCCGTGAGCTGGGATGGTGACAGACGGGCACTGTGACACACAGCGGTGACACCGGCCCTGCCCCAGTGTCCCCGAGCAGCTGAAACAACGGCCATGAGCTGGGATGGTGACAGACGGGCACTGTGACACACAGGGGTGACACCGGCCCTGCCCCAGGTATACAAATGACCGTGAGCTGGGATGGTGACAGAGGGGCACTGTGACACACCTGACACCAGCCCTGCCCAGGCACAAATGGCCATCAGCTGGGGATGGTGACAGACGGGCACTGTGACAGATGTGACACCAGCCCTGCCCCAGGTATAAATGGCCATCAGCTGGGCACTGTGACAGATGGGCACTGTGACAGATGTGACACCAGCCCTGCCCCAGTGTCCCTGAGCAGCTGAAATGACCGTGAGCTGGGGATGGTGACAGAGGGGCACTGTGACACACAGGGGTGACACCGGCCCTGCCCCAGGTATACAAATGACCATCAGCTGGGGTGGGCACTGTGACAGATGTGACACCAGCCCTGCCCCAGTGTCCCCAGAGCAGCTGAAATGACCGTGAGCTGGGGATGGGCACTGTGACACACAGGGGTGACACCGGCCCTGCCCCAGGTATACAAATGGCCATCAGCTGGGGTGGGCACTGTGACAGATGTGACACCAGCCCTGCCCCAGTGTCCCTGAGCAGCTGGGACACACAGGGGTGACACCGGCCCTGCCCAGGCACAAATGGCCACCAGCTGGGGTGGGCACTGTGACAGACAGGGGTGACACCGGCCCTGCCCCAGTGTCCCCGAGCAGCTGGGGTGGGCACTGTGACACTGTGACAGACAGGGGTGACACCGGCCCTGCCCCAGTGTCCCCGAGCAGCTGGGGTGGGCACTGTGACACTGTGACAGACAGGGGTGACACCGGCCCTGCCCCAGTGTCCCCAGAGCAGCTGGGGTGGGCACTGTGACACTGTGACATTCAGGGGTGACACCGGCCCTGCCCAGGCACAAATGACTGCGAGCTGGGGTGGGCACTGTGACACTGTGACAGATGTGACACCGGCCCTGCCCCGGCACAGCGCTGCACTCCTGCCACGCTGCAGAGCCTGGCACAGCTGGGCAGGCCCAGCTGCAGAGGCCCGAGCCCTCTGCAGGGTGCAGCAAACGCCCTTCAGCAGCAGCCACGCCTGCAGGGAACATTGCCGCCCTGACCTTAAGGAAACCACTTCCAAGGAAACAAGGAAACAAGGCCATGGATACTAGAGCACAGTGACAAGGACAGACGCAGCCCCACCAAGGCTGGCTGGTGGTGCCACACAAGGCCAAAGGGAAGGGTGTGGGGGTGCAATTCTGGGGGGTGAGCAGGGAAATGAGTTAATGCAAGGCACACTTGAGAGAACTAAACTGCATCTCCAAGTTGCAGCCATGAAAGCAATTTTTGGGGAAACACATCTAAGAGAGACCAAGGATTGCTGATTGCTGAAAGCTGGCAGTGATGCCCTGTGAGCGTGATTCACGAGTACCAGCCAGGGCAGACAGATCCCCAGCACTACTCTGACACCAGGCAGATATCCCCAGATATTCTGGCAACATGGCTAATTAGAGCGGCGTGCAAACTGATGTGCTGCGAGGATGCTTCACACGAGAAAGGCTCCTGCCTCAGCTGCTGCCCCCAGAATCAGACAAACATGGAGATGTCAGGAGTGCACTCGATGGCTTTTAACCACCAGAACATTACTACGGAGTTCTGCTGTTTAATAATGCAAGGGCAGAAGTTTTACGATAAACACGACTGAGGAAAATCCATACACCAATAAAACAAAAAGCAGCTTGTGATTTGATGAAGATATGAGTAAGTGATTAAACTGCAGATATTTTCCAGCACATTAGATTATTATCTACTTGCCCCACGGCTGAACAGCAGCAAAATGTCTCATTGTAGGCATGAGAACAATTAGCACCAAAGAGCAGGGGAGGAGCACCGAGGAGGCGCCCGCCACGCTCCGTGCAGCAGGGCTAGCAGTGCCCAGAACACTATTTCTGTGCGCGCATCTGAATCACCAGCGTCAATTCTCCTCATCTCTCTGGCAGCAGCCACCGAAATTTAAGACACATGGCAGCAGCATAAAGCTGGAGAGCTGGAGAAGAGCTTGGAGGAAACTGAGTGGCACCAGTTTTGTGTTGACACAAAGTTCACGGGTGAGAAGCCGGAGCAGCCACCTCTCCACCGAGAGGCGGGTGTGGAGCGGGTGCCCGGGGGCTGCTCTGGCACATCTCTGCTGCCAGCTCCCACCTGTGCATCCAGCCCTGCCCAGAGCACTTCCCAAGTGCCCAGAATGAGGGGGCAGAGAGGGCAGAGCTCCCTGGGGGCTCCAACCCCTTCCCAATGCCCAGAATGAGGGTGCAGAGAGGGCAGAGCTCCCTCGGGGCTCCAACCCTTCCCAAGTGCCCAGAATGAGGGGGCAGAGAGGGCAGAGCTCCCTCGGGGCTCCAACCCTTCCCAAGTGCCCAGAATGAGGGGGTAGAGAGGGCAGAGCTCCCTGGGGGCTCCAACCCTTCCCAAGTGCCCAGAATGAGGGGGCAGAGAGGGCAGAGCTCCCTGGGGGCTCCAACCCTTCCCAAGTGCCCAGAATGAGGGGGCAGAGAGGGCAGAGCTCCCTGGGGGCTCCAACCCTTCCCAATGCCCCAGAATGAGGGGGCAGAGGCTGCAAAGCTCCCTCAGGGCTCCAACCCTTCCCAATGCCCCAGAATGAGGGGGCAGAGGCAGCAAAGCTCCCTCAGGGCTCCAACTCTCGTTGGAGGAATGGCACCAGGGTAACCCCACTCCAAAGCGCACCCTCCCTGTGAGGCACACGAGGGAAAAGCTCCCCCTGCTGTGATGGCCTGACTGTACCACGCGCTTTAAACCCCAGCAAGTTCCCTTTTGCCCGTTTCTCCGCTCTTTCTCATTTTCACTTTTTGAGAAGGCACGCAGCAGAAAAACAGCAGAAAAACAACTCCTCCTCTCAGCACAGGCCTCTGTGTGGTCAGAGCAGGAAGATCTGCACACCGCAGCACATGAGCTCCTCTGGCACTGGAGCCACCCTGGGGACAGCCCCGTGTGCCACCCTAGGGACTGCCCTGGGGACAGCCCCGTGTCCTACCCTGGGGACAGCCTGGGGACAGCCCCGTGTGCCACCCTGGGGACAGCCTGGGGACAGCCCCGTGTGCCACCCTGGGGACAGCCCTGGGGACAGCCCCATGTGCCACCCTGGGGACAGCCTCGTGTGCCACCCTGGGGACAGCCTGGGGACAGCCCCGTGTGCCACCCTGGGGACAGCCTGGGGACAGCCCCGTGTGCCACCCTGGGGACAGCCCCGTGTCCCACCCTGCATAGCCTGGGGACAGCCCCGTGTCCCACCCTGGGGACAGCCCCGTGTGCCACCCTGCACAGCCTGGGGACAGCCTGGGGACAGCCCCGTGTCCTACCCTGGGGACAGCCCCGTGTGCCACCCTGCATAGCCCGGGGACAGCCCCGTGTCCCACCCTGTGCACAGCCTGGGGACAGCCCCGTGTCCTACCCTGGGGACAGCCTGGGGACAGCCCCGTGTGCCACCCTGCACAGCCTGGGGACAGCCTGGGGACAGCCCCGTGTCCTACCCTGGGGACAGCCCCGTGTCCCACCCTGCATAGCCCGGGGACAGCCCCGTGTCCCACACTGGGGACAGCCCCGTGTGCCACCCCGCAGCACCACGGGGAGCAGGAGATGACATCCCGGGAGAGGCCAGGCGCAGGGCGCAGAGGTGTTGGAATTCCTGCCGGTGGAATGAAGGGCAGAGCAAACCCGGCCCGGCGGATCCCGCGGCTCCCCTCGCCCGGGGGTTTGTCACTCCTCAGCCAGCAGGGCCCGTGGCTGCAGCGAGCAGCGGCAGGGAGCAGGGAGCAGGGAGCCTGCCCGGAGCGAGGGCTGTGACTGTGATGTCCACAGCCCAGCAAGAGGTGCGCCAGATAACATCTGCTCTCTACAGCAAGCGGCACGGGGACAGCGTTCCCTGCGCTCGCTAGAGCTCAACAAAAACTCACCTCTGGGCATGGCACGCATGGAAAGCCCCAGCCCCGGCCAAAATACAGTTTTTCAGGAGGTTAACAGCAGAGAGAACAGAGCCCGAAAATCCCCGCAGGACCCTGACAGCAGCTCCTCCCTGGGATCTGCTCTGAGCACCTTTGTTCTCACCAAGCCAGTTGATTCTCTCAAAGCTCCCATCCCCACTGTGCCAGCCCAGCCTGAATGCATTATGTAAAGAGCTATCTGCTTAAAAACAGAATTCTAATCAGTGTGAGGCACTCTGTGCTTCTCCCTGGGCCTCAGCTCTTTGAAATAAAGTTCCTGAATCAGTATTAAACATGCGTGCTTATGCAACAGGCAAATCCAGAGAGGCTCATGAACGCGGAGGGGAAGAAACTCCTGGCGGTCCCAGGGAAAGGGCAGGGCCAGGAGGACAAGCTGTCACCTCCAGGTGTCCCTGGGGCAGGACAGGCCTGGCTGAGGGACTGTGCCCTGTGTTGGGGTCCTGGAGGGGCTGGGGCAGAGCTGAGCTCAGGAGCCTCAGCCTGGCAGGGGACAGGAGGCTGGGAGCTGGGACAGGAGCCCTGAACAGCTGGGACAGGAGCCCTGAACAAGAACAGGAGCCCTGAACTGGGACAGGAGATCTGAACAGGGACAGGAGCCCTGAGCAGGGACAGGAGATCTGAACAGGGACAGGAGCCCTGAACAGCTGGGACAAGAGATCTAAACAGCAGGGACAGGAGCCGTGAGCTGGGACAGGAGCCCTGCCCGGACCCCTCTGTGAGTGCTGGTGAGCCAGCCCGGCGCTGCTGGCTGTGTGCAGCCGTCGCTCTGGGCTCTCACACCGCCCCATTCCACGCTGGGTTACCCCTGCACCATCCACCCGGCCGCGGCACGGCCTCCGAACCGCACGGGTCACGGCGCTGCCCCGAGCCGGCACCCGCGGGTTTGGTCTGTGATAACACACGCTGTAGGCTCCGCCGCCCCAAAACCGCTGCCAGCACGGCTCTGGACACCCAACAGAAGATAGCAGAGGCCAAGGCGCTAAGGAGCACGCACAAAACCGCTGGGGCGCTCCCCCAGCCCACGGCAGGGAGTGCGGACGGCGGGGCGGCGTTCGGCCGGGGACCGAGCCTCAGAATAAAAAGTTTGGGAGCGGGAGGGGGGGGGCTCCCGTGTTTTTCTCGCCGGGGAAAAGCGAGGAGGTGATGAAGGGGGCAGGGAGGAGGTGATGAAGGGGCGGCAGGGAGGTGGGGATGAGGCGGGTCAGGGGGCCGTAAAGGAGGGGAGGGAGCCCGGGCAGGAGGGGACGGGAGCGGGGGAGGAGCCCGCCGAGGGCCGGGGAAGGCGCCCGGGAAGGTGGGGAAGTGCCCGGGGAAGCGGCCGGGCAGGGGCGGGGAAGGAGCCCGGGCGGGGAGCCCAGCGCAGCGGGCGCCGGGAGCGGATGGAGCGGATGGAGCGGGTGGAGCGGGTGTTACCTGGGCCGCCGTCCGGGCGCGGCCCGAGGCCGCCGTGAGGGGCGGCGGCGGCGGCGGGGGAAGGCCCGGGCCTCCGCCCCCTCCCCTCCGCGCGGCGGGGCGGGGCGGCGCTCGCGGGCGCCGGGGGCAGCGGCCGCCCGCTGCCGGCCCCCCCGCCGCCTCCTGCCCGCGCTGCCCGCGCTGCCCGCGCCGCTCGCGGTTTGTTTGTTGTCGCTGTCGCTGTCGCGGCCGCCGCCGACACGTCCGGGCCGCCGCCGCCGCCGCGCATGCGCCAGATCCGGGTCCCGCGGCGCCTGCGCGGCGCCGAGAGGGGCGAGGGCGGGCGCGTTGTGTTTGTGGTTGGCGGGCGGCGCTGCGGCGGCGCGGGGAGCGGCCGGGCGCGGGATCCGTGACGTGCGGAGCCCCGGGACTGGGAGCCCGGGATGGGACCTTGATACCCGCCGGGCCCCTCATTCCCTTCCCGCCGCGCCGGGCTCTTCATTCCCGCCGGGCCACCCGCCCCGAGCTCTGGATGCCACGTCCGGGCCTCCTTGGACACTCCAGGGCTGGGTACTCCAACCCTGCCTGGGCAGTTCCAGCTCCTGACCTCCCTTTCCATGGAGAAATTTTCCTCAATATCCAGCCTGAGCCTGCCCTGGCCCAGCCTGAGGCCGTTCCCTCTGCTCCTGTCCCTGTTCCCTGGAGCACAGCCCGACCCCCCCGGCTGTCCCCTCCTGTCAGGAGCTGTGCAGAGCCACAAGGGCCCCCTGAGCCTCCTTTGCTCCAGGCTCAGCCCCTGCCCAGCTCCCTCAGCCTCTCCTGGGGCTCCAGCCCCTTCCCAGCTCCGTTCCCTGCCCTGCACACGCTCCAGCCCCTCAGGGCCCGTTCCCAGTGGTGGCTCCAGAGCAGGACAAGGCTGGCGGTGCCAACACTGGGGGAGCACCTGGGGTTCTGAGGGTGACCCCATAAAGGCGGCCATGGGAACACAGCCCCAAAAAAGTGAAAAATCTCTCAAATCAGAGAATGTTGAGATGGATTGGATTGAAAGGAACCTTAAAACCCATCCAGCGCCACCCCCTGCCATGGGCAGGGACACCTTCCACTGTCCCAGGCTGCTCCAAGCCCCATCCAGCCTGGCCTTGGGCACTGCCAGGGATCCAGGGGCAGCCCCAGCTGCTCTGGGCACCCTGGGCCAGGGCCTGCCCACCCTCCCAGCCAGCAATTCCTAATTGCCAAGAGCCCAAAATCTGTGCCTGCCCTCTGGCACTGGGAGCCATTGCCTGGCTGCTGTCCCTGCAGGCCTTGTCCCCAGTCCCTGGGCAGCTCTGCTGGAGCCCCTGGAGGCCCTGGCAGGGGCTCTGAGGTGTCCCTGGAGCCTTCTCTTGTGCAGCTGAGCAGCCCCAGCTGTGCCAGGCTGGCTCCAGAGCAGAGGGGCTCCAGCCCTGGCAGCAGCTCCGTGGCCTCCTCTGCACTGGCTGCAGCAGCTCCAGCTCCTTGTGCTGCTGGAGCCAGGGCTGGGGCAGCTCTGCAGGTGGGCTCTCACCTGAGCCCAGGGGCACAGGGGCAGGATCCCCCCTGCCCTGCTGCCCACGCTGGGGGCTCAGCCCGGGCAGGGCTGTGCTCCTGCAGCCCTGGGAGCCCGGCGGCCCCAGCAGTGCCAGCCCCTCCACGTCTCCTCACCAGCACAAGCAAACTGCCCAAAAAGGGGACTTTGGAAAGGAAAAGGTGTTTCAGAGCTAGAATGTTGCACCTTCCTGCCTTCCTGCTGTTGAGCTGCCATGTGAAAACAAAACAGACAGGAAATAGATGTGCAAAGTACCTCGTCCCCTGGAAAATACAATGTATTTTTGCTGAATACCGGGGGATTTTGGCAAGGTGCTGTCACAGCCACTCCAATAAGAACCAAGAATAATGGGAATTAAAAAAAAATTGTTATATTGCCCTATGAAAATTTGCTGCTCACAGTGTTCAGTCATTTATAGCCAGTTCCACATCCTGAGGACCTTACATTGAAAAGCAAAATATAATGCTCCTGTATTTGTCATCTCCTCCTGCGTAGATGGAACTGCAGTCTCTCCACGCCAGGAATTGCCGAGTGTGGTGCAAATCCCCCATTCCTGTAAATGTGGGGGCAAATCGCCCATGTCTGTTAATCGGGGGGCAAATCACCCATTCCTGTAAATGTGGGGGCAAATAACCCATTTCTGAAAATCGGGGGGCAAATCACCCATTTCTGTAAATGTGGGGGCAAATCGCCCATTTCCGTCAATGTGGGGGCAAATCCCCCATCTCTGTAAATGTGGGGGCAAATCGCCCATGTCTGTAAATGTGGGGGCAAATCCCCCATTTCCATCAATGTGGGGGCAAATCCCCCATCTCTGTAAATCGGGGGGCAAATCGCCCATTTCCGTCAATGTGGGGGCAAATCCCCCATTTCCATCAATGTGGGGGTGTTCTGGCCCCAGAGGAGAGCTCCAGCCCCAGGGCAGGGTCCCCCCAGATGCCGGGGCCATGGCGCCTCCCTCTCCAGGTGCGATTAACAAGCCCTCATTAAGCAGTTAATGAGCTGGGGCTGCAGCGGGGCTGGGGGCGGTGGCAGAGCCCCCAAACACCCCCCTGTTCCCAAAACCCTCGGGTGGAATTCCTGCCACCCGCGCTGCCTCCAGCTGACAAGCACTGTGCGTCTACGAAATAACAGCAATAAATACAGCCTAATAATCATTACGAAATATATTATTATTATTATTATTATTATTATTATTATTATTATTATTATTATTATTATTAATAATAATAATAATAAATTTTCATATCTTTATTTATATAAAATATATAATTATATTATTATATGAATTATTATATTAATATATATAATATATAAATTTTATTATTATTAATAATGTTATTATATATTAATATTATTAATATTACTAATAATATTATTATTAATAATTTTAAATATTTATTTATATAAAATATATTATATTATTATATGAATTATTATATAAATATATATTTATATATACATTATTATTTTTAAAGTAATATTATTATAATAATTATAATAATAATGATATTATTATTACTATAATAACAATAAAACTAATTATTATATAATAATTATTATGTAATAATTGTATAATAATGATATAATATTAATATAATAATTATTGTATTAATATTCTTAATAATATATGATGAACACTAATTATTATATAATAATAACATTAGTATTGTTATTGTTATTGTTATTGTTATTGTTATTGTTATGTTAATAATGAATACAAATTAGTAATAAAAATTGCACTAAGCTGCCCCCTGTGCCAAACCAGGGGTTTCATGGAGACCTGGGCCAGGTCCTGCCACCTGGCCAGAACACATTAATTTCACAATTATTCCCAAGCACCCCGCGTAAAACATTAATAAATACACAGTTCCACACAAACAAACACAACGCAGTCGGAAACAACTCTTTATCGTCTGTTAAAAAGAAAAAAAACAAACCCACAACCAAAAATACAACAAAAACAACAAAAAAACCAAACCAAACCAAACCAAAAAACCAAAACAAACGAAGCCAAAAAAAAAACCCACCCCAAAATCCCACCAGAAACAAACAAACAAACAAAAACCACAATAAAAACCCAAAAAACCAAAACCGACAAAACCCCCCCAAAAAACCCCAAGCAAAAGAAAAAAAACACCGAAACCCCCACCAAACAAACAAACAAACAAACAAACAACAACCACAAAAGCAGAAGCTCGTGTTTGTTATTTCAAGGGGCGGCTGCAGGATCCCGCCGGGGCCGTGGGGAGCAGCTGAAAGCCAGGCTGAGACAGCCACAGCTGGATTCGAGCACCCACAGCTGGATTCGGCACCCACAGCTGGATGAAGCACGCACAGCTGGATGGAGCAGCACCCACAGCTGGATGGAGCAGCCACAGCTGGATGGAGAAGCACCCACAGCTGGATGGAGCAGCCACAGCTGGATGGAGAAGCACCCACAGCTGGATGGAGCAGCCACAGCTGGATGTGCACATTCGGAGCACACCCAGGGCACACTCAGGGCACACTCAGAGCACACCCCAGGCACACTCAGGGCACACTCGGGGCACACTCAGGGCACACTCAGGGCACACCCAGGGCACACTCAGAGCACACTCGGAGCACACTCAGGGCACACTCAGGGCACACCCAGGGCACACTCAGGGCACACTCAGAGCACACTCAGGGCACACTCAGAGCACACTCAGAGCACACCCAGGGCACACCCAGGGCACACTCAGAGCACACTCAGAGCACACTCAGGGCACACTCAGGGCACACTGCAGAGCACACTCGGGGCACACTCAGAGCACACTCAGGGCACACTCAGGGCACACCTGGTGCCTTTCTGTGCTGCAGGGCCCCTCTCCCCGTTTCCCCGCTCCCGCTGCCCTCAGCAGAGGCCTGTGCGCCCCCCTGCCCTGCCCCGGGCTCTGCTGCCCCGGGACCGTCCCTGCTCTCACAAAACTCTCCCCATCTCCCTTCCGCCCCTTCCTTCCTCTTCTCCGCAGCATGAAAAGCTCCTCCTGCAGTTTTAACCGGTCCTTCTGCTGGTAACAGCTAAAATAAGAGGAACTAGCCCCGGAGGAACTCTTCCAGGAAGGCAGGAGGATGTTTAGAATGAGTTATTCAGAGCCTAAAGATGATTTTAGAAACTCTTCTCTTACACACCCGGCACTTGTTGAGACACCCTCGTGGTGCAGCAGAGCAGAGTCCTTGTCTGCTGTCGGGAGAAACCCTCGGGCACATCTGTTGGAATGCAGAGCAATTCCGCTCTCTGGTAACCCACAGATGATAACGGGGAAGATAAACCCACTGAGAACACAGACAACGGACGGTCCAAACCTCTCGGGGGCCGGCACAAACGTTCCCGTTGATTTAATTCAGGTCTCACTGGCAGTCAGGATCAGGAGGGAGTTTGTACCCAGGCTCTGAGGGGAGAGGAGCAGGCTGAGCAGGGGCACAGGGGAAGCTGGAAAAGAGGCAGCTGTGGCTCATTCTCAGGCGCTGGAATGCACTGAATGGAAAGTGCAGCAGTTCTGCACAGCCCCGGCACTGAGTGTGTCCGATTCACCGCCCAAAGCAGCCAGGGTTTAAATCCACAGCCACGACCTGGCCCTGAGTGCAGCAGTTCTGCACAGCACCAGCACTGAGTGCACTCCGATTCACTGATGTGCCCAAAGCAGTCAGGGTTTAAATCCACAGCCACGACCTGGCCCTGAGTGCAGCAGTTCTGCACAGCCTGGCACTGAGTGTGTCCGATTCACTGACGTGCCCAAAGCAGTCAGGGTTTAAATCCACAGCAATGACCAACCTGGCCCTGAGTGCAGCAGTTCTGCACAGCCCCGGCACTGAGTGTGTCCGATTCACTGCCCAAAGCAGTCAGGGTTTAAATCCACAGCCACGACCTGGCCCTGAGTGCAGCAGTTCTGCACAGCCCCGGCACTGAGTGTGTCCGATTCACTGACGTGCCCAAAGCAGGCAGGGTTTAAATCCACAGCAATGACTGACCTGGCCCTGAGTGCAGCAATTCTGCCCAGCCCCGGCACTGAGTGTGTCCGATTCACTGATGTGCCCAAAGCAGTCAGGGTTTAAATCCACAGCCACGACCTGGCCCTGAGTGCAGCAATTCTGCACAGCCCTGGCACTGAGTGTGTCCGATTCACTGACGTGCCCAAAGCAGCCAGGGTTTAAATCCACAGCCACAACCTGGCCCTGAGTGCAGACCCTGCAGCCTTCAGCTCTTCCTCCCAGGCCAGGGAAAGGAGCCTTCCCTCCCTGTGGAATAAATGGCACTAGAATGGCGCCAGTGTCTCAGCTGTGCAGCCAATCCCCAGACCCATTGCCCATTAATTACCCTGGCCTGATGCTGCCATGTGATGCGCTCTGCCCCCGCTGCCCTTTACCCAAAATCACCCATTCTGAGCCCGGATTCACATCCTACATCAAAGCCCTGAAGCCGGGCCCTGAGCTGCCGGTCACAGCTGTGGATAAACAGGAGTAAAAGCGGGGGTTTGGGTATTCCAGCGAGCAGAGTGGGTCAGGACAACAGCGCTGCTCTGCCCCTGTGTGGAACCCAGCGCAGCTGGAGCGTGCTCGGCTCCTGAGCGCCCAAAATTGGCTGTGGCACCACGGCCTGTGCACGGGACACTGTTCCTGTCAGAGAAGAGGAAACGCAGCTTGAGGGCAGACAGAGCAGGTGGGCACGACCCGCAGACTCTGCCTGCTGCACACAGCATTTCTGGGGCAAAACCAGAGAGATGGGCGAGTTTCACATTCCCCACGCCCGCCACTCCTGCCGGCATCATTGCTCTAAGAAATCAAAGAATCCTGTGGGAATCTATAAAATCAGAGGGTTTGGGGAAAGCTGCAAAAGGCAGGCCTCAGAGACAGCAGGACTGTGATTAGAGCTAAGCAGCAGCCATGAGATTGGTCAGCAAAAAAATTATGTAAGAAGTAAAAAAGAAAGGACAAATAGAACAATGGTTTGTGTATTAATGCTTGTCTAGAATAACTCTTTAAGTTGCAGAAAAGCGTATTTAGTGAGATATTAGGAAGTTCTAAGCTTAATAATGGAGCTTTGGGCATTGTGCTTTAAGGCTTACAAGCAGGTATTGTGTTTGAAATAAGCAAGCATTGTTTAACCGAAGGTACCTGTGCTTATGGTGATTGGATGGAACTGCTGTCCATGTGCTTTTGCTTTGTGGGATTGGTCACAAAACTTTTAAAGTGAGTTGTAACATTTTCAGTTTGCCACCTAAAACGTGAGCTAATAGCATCTTTTCGTTGTCACAGCTATGTAATGAGACCGATATTAGAAAACAAAACAGCTCAAGAGGCGTTTCTAGCAATTCAGTCTCATCCGTAATTTGTACTCGTTTGTAATTTGTCCCCAATTTGTCCATAATTTGTACTCGTTTGTAATTTGTCCCCAGCCAGCAACAAACCCCTCCACATCTGCAGCACGTTTGAATCCCAAACGTGGATGATTGGTGTGATTCAGTTCTGATTTACTGTCAGCACAGGCAAGGCAGAGGCTGTGCAGGGCAGGGACAGCCCCTGGATCTCACCTTGCTCCGTGTGGCCAGAGACCAGGGAACGCCAGCCCTGCTCCTGTCCCTGGCTGTGCTGCATTTCAGCCCCAGGAATCAGCACAGGCTCTGCCCTCAGACCCACCAGGGAACGCCAGCCCTGCTCCTGTCCCTGGCTGTGCTGCATTTCAGCCCAGCCCAGCACAGGCTCTGCACTCAGACCCACCAGGGAACGCCAGCCCTGCTCCTGTCCCTGGCTGTGCTGCATTTCAGCCCCAGGAATCAGCACAGGCTCTGCCCTCAGACCCACCAGGGAACGCCAGCCCTGCTCCTGTCCCTGGCTGTGCTGCATTTCAGCCCAGCCCAGCACAGGCTCTGCACTCAGACCCACCAGGGAACGCCAGCCCTGCTCCTGTCCCTGGCTGTGCTGCATTTCAGCCCCAGGAATCAGCACAGGCTCTGCACTCAGACCCACCAGGGAACGCCAGCCCTGCCCCTGTCCCTGGCTGTGCTGCATTTCAGCCCCAGGAATCAGCACAGGCTCTGCCCTCAGACCCACCTGGGAACGCCAGCCCTGCTCCTGTCCCTGGCTGTGCTGCATTTCAGCCCAGCCCAGCACAGGCTCTGCACTCAGACCAGGCTTTGGGGCTTCTCAGCTGCCAGGGGAAACTCAGGGCAGGCTCCTCAAGAGCACTGGCTCTGCTGCTTTGTGTTGCAATTTGAAATGCAGGAAATCTTTAGGATTTTGGGTTTGTTAAAGTTTGGAATTTTTAGAATAAAGTTTAGAAAAGTTTTAGAATTTTTGGTTAAGTTAAAGTTTAGAATTAAACACGGGATTTGAGTTGAGGTCTTGGAAAAGGTTTCTAAACTTAAGTGTTTAGAACTTAACTTTAGAAACTCAACTTAGAAGGGAGAATGTGGATTTATAGTTTAAAGCAGACACACATTAAGCTAAGTAAAGGAAACTTTAGTTTTAAAAATTAAGATATAGAAAAAAAGGTAGTTATAAAAGTAATTAAGAATGTTAAAACACAGTGCTGTAAGTTTGTGTGTTATAATATAATTAACTAAAAAAACTTACACTGTAGCATGAATCTATAAGACAAAATATTTAAGATTAAGTTCTTGATGACAGTGTTTAATTAGCTAATAAGTCTTTAACAGGTTTTGTAACTAGAAGTCTTGTGACCTTGTGAGCCGTGCTATGAGGATGTGAGCTGAACTCACCTTTCTTACTTACGTAAGAGATAAAAAAATAAACCACATCACCAAAAATAATTCCCGTCTCAATTCAAAATTCCTCACAGCTTCAGATCAGCAAATTCACTAAAATTTGGGAAGGCCCAGCTTGTGGTTTGAGGTGGGGAGGACAGGGGAGGGACGCAGGCTCTGTGCGTCCCTTCAGGGAGGGAGCAGAGCCACGGCAGGGACAGGCAGAGCACGCGCAGGGGACATTCCCCAGAGGGGCCTTTCTGCACACACAAACGTGCCTCCGTCGGGATAAGTTATCCTTTAAATGCACGGGAGGGACACTTTAATGAGGAGCACCTGCCTGGGGCCTGCCAGAGCGTGCTTCGCAAACGTTACTGGGCGTGACAACACGGCGCTGATGCTCCACAGCTTCGCATGCATTGAGCTGTAAACTCCCTTCCGACAGGAGGCCTCAACTCTATTTGTTCATGAGAAAACTTCACCTGCAGGCGTGGAACGAGGAGAGCTCCTGCCCCTGAGCCCAGCAACGCCCCCGTCACTCCCACCCTGTGGCCACAAAGGCCTCGTCTGTCACTGTTTCACTGGCATCTTGTTGTGAAGCCCTCGGTTTGCACTGTTTCATTGGGATCTCTATGGTCACAAAGTCCTTGTTTTTCACTGTTTCATTGGGATCTCTATGGTCACAAAGTCCTTGTTTTTCACTGTTTCATTGGGATCTCTGTGGTCACAAAGTCCTTGTTTTTCACTGTTTCATTGGGATCTCTATAGCCACAAAGTCCTCGTTTTTCACTGTTTCATTGGGATCTCTATAGCCACAAAGTCCTCGTTTTTCACTGTTTCATTGGGATCTCTATAGTCACAAAGTCCTCGGTTTTCACTGTTTCATTGGGATCTCTATGGTCACAAAGTCCTCGTTTTTCACTGTTTCATTGGGATCTCTATGGTCACAAAGTCCTCGGTTTTCACTGTTTCATTGGGATCTCTATGGTCACAAAGTCCTTGTTTTTCACTATTTCACTGGGATCTCATGATGAAGTCCTTGTTTTTCACTGTTTCATTGGGTCCTCCGTGGTCCCAAAGTCCTTGTTGTTCATTGTTTCACTGGGATCTCATGATGAAGTCCTTGTTTTTCACTGTTTCATTGGGACCTCTGTGGTCACAAAGTCCTCATTTTTCACTGTTTCACTGGGATCTCATGATGAAGTCCTCATTTTTCACTGTTTCACTGGGATCTCATGATGAAGTCCTTGTTGTTCACTGTTTCACTGGGATCTCATGATGAAGTCCTCGTTGTTCACTGTTTCACTGGGTCCTCCGTGGTCTCAAAGTCCTCGTCCTTGTTTTTCAGTGGGATCTCGATGGTCATGAGGTCCTCGGCCAGCGTCACCTGCTGTCCCGCCATGGCGGTCTCGGCCTGGCCCTGCAGGAGGCTGTCGCCGCCGGGCGGGTAGCGCTGGCTGAAGTGGGTCAGCACCAGCCTCCTGGCGCGGCACGCTGCGGCGAAGCGCGCGGCCTGGCCGGGGGTGCTGTGCCCGCGCTGGCGCGCCGCGTCCTGCAGGCCGTCGGCCAGCGTGGCCTCGTGCACCAGCAGGTCGGCCTGCCCGCAGAGCCGCAGCGCGCCCGGCCCCACGGGCCCCGAGCAGTCGCCCAGGACGCAGACCTTCCTGCCGGGCACGGGCAGCGACAGCACGTCCTGCGGCCGCACCCTGGCGCCGCTGCTCAGCTCCACGGCGCGGCCGCGCTTCAGCTCCCCGTACAGCGGCCCGGGCGGGACTCCTGGCAGGGAAAGGCAAAACAGCCCCTCAGTGCTGCACCCGCAGTGCTGTTACTGCGGCGTCGGCTTTAAAATGCACCCCTCGAGGTGTGCTGGGTGGAGAGCTGGCTCGCCGGGAAAAAAACACAGCCTTGGCATAAAGGTCTATCTATATTTCGGATTTTTCGTACAAATCAAGAGCTTGTAGCCTTAGGAGGAAGTGTGTTTGAAGAAAATCATGGAATCCTAGAATAGCTTGGGTAATAAGGCACCTCTGAGTTCATCCTGCTATGGGCAGGGACACCCTCCACTGTGCCAGGGATGGACACTTCCAGGGATGGGGCAGCCACAGGGAAACTGCTCAGGGAAACTCTATCAGAAAACCCCAGTTACATTGCTCGTAATAAAGTCACGGAAATCATGCAAATACACTGGCCATATGTTTCCCTGAAAGCCACGCTGAGCTGTTTAAGCTCTGGCACCTGAACCTGTCAGCTGCTGCCAGCATGAGCGCGGTCTGTGGCATTCCCTGGCACCAGCGTCACACACCAGTTCAGAGCGCAACGTGGAGGCCAGACAGAAAACAGAAAATTGAGTTAAAACAGGCTACGGAGAGAGACAGCTGCTCGGGTTTGCTAGGACACACAGGAAGGTGGCCATAAAAGAAGTAAAAAAGAGGAAAAATAAGTCAAAGTAGCTACCAAGCTCTTGCAGTATGTGCACTTGGAGCTTCCCGGGCCGGGGCTTCTCTTCCATCACGAAGCCGAAGGAGGGCACGCGGTGGAAGAGGCGGAACGCTCTCACAGACAGCTCCTCATCCTCCAGCAGCAAGTACGAGTCTGTTTCTGGATCCAGGTGCACAACTGTCCCCGGAGGCGCCTGGGCAAGCGCCTCGCCTCGGTCCAGGCCAGAAAAGTCCCGGAATTCACCGTCGGGACACTGGTCCTGCGTGGGGACCAGCTCGTGCACGCTGTAGGGCAGCAGGGGCTCGGAGTGGGACAGCTCCAGGCTCCTCCAGAGGAAGCTCCGCAGCCCCAGGGGCCCGTAAATATCAATGGGTGCCACGCTGGCGTCGGGGCTCCTCTGGAGGCTGAGCGTGCACAGCAGCCCAGGAAGTCCAAAAATGTGGTCGCCGTGAAGGTGAGTGATGAAAATCTTGGTAATTTTGGCTGTTGGACAGAACAGAGAAAGACAAAGCCAGGAAAAGACAGGAAAATAAATAATGTAAGCACTCAGGAAGGATCGCCGTTTGGCCAGATGTTTGAAACAAGCGAGGAGGGAAATTAAAACCAGCGCTTAATGGACAAATCCTAACCCAAAAGGGGTTTCTTTCCCCATCCCTTCCACACGAGGAAGATTTTGGCCTGACAGGCCAAGGAGAGGCTGCAGAGATGCAAGGTTTAGCTCCTCCTAAGCCAAGCATTCCACAAGCATGGAACGGGCCTGGCTGGTGACATCTGCCACGTGAAATGCAAGGAAGTGCTGGGAAACATTTGAGCTTAAATCTTACAGAAAATCTGCCGACTAACGAGGAACACAATGAGGAATTTGTGCTGCTCCTCCTAGCCCATGAAACGAACAAAATCAAAAATAACCAAAACCAAACCAGCATGCAGTTTTGATTTCAGAGTTTTTTAAGCGGCAGTAACCGCGCTGTTGCTGACTGGTTTGTTTGACACAAGAGAAAAAATTGCTCTGTACATATCTGGGCTTTCTCTGGTGCCTGGGCTGCCTGGCCCCAGCTGGGTCCTGCCCTCGCTGGGTCAGCAGAGCCCAGAACTCTCTCGTGGCAGACACATTAGGGTCTTTAACCAGGCTGAACTCCCGTCTCCACACAGCCAGGCATTCCCTCCAGCACCTGCCGGCACTGAGCCACAGGAATGACAGAGTCCCCTTCTTTTGTTTTAAGGTGATTTCAGTAAAGAATTTCAGAGAAGTTACTCCATCTACCTGACATTAAACTCCCTGATGGGTTTTGGAGGAGCAGAAGCTTGTATTTCTGTTCGTAACTGACAATTCATCTTCATTCTTTGGGGGAGAGAAGTCAGCTCTGGCCACTGAGGACTGTGGAAGCACAGCGGCTGTGGCAGTGATGGGAGCTTTATTCCTGATTCGTTTCCCAAAGGTGAAAGTTACCCCCATCACACATAGAGCCTCGCTTGAAGAGAGACATTTACCCACAGCAAGGCTCACCGCAGGTTTGTCTAGAGCTGCCTCCAGACAAACAACAACCAAAACGTTCCTGTTTCAAGCCGCTCGACATTGCCGAGCGCGATGAATTAATTAATTCCGATTGTCTGCGGGAGGCAGCTCTGTGCCGAGGTGGGGCAGAGATGGCTGCGGAGCAGGTCGGGCCCGGGGGCGGCCAGAGACGGCTGCAGAGCAGGTCGAGCAGCCCCGCCCAAGGCAGCCCTGCCGGCGCTCCCTGCGCTGCTCAGCCCGGCCCTGCCCAGCCCAGCCCTGCCCAGCCCAGCCCAGCCCAGCCCAGCCCAGCCCTGCCCAGCCCAACCCAGCCCTGCCCTGCCCTGCCCAGCCTAGCCCTGCCGAGCCCAGCCCAGCCCAGCCAGCCCTGCCCTGCCCAGCCCTGCCCTGCTCAGCCCAGCCCAGCCCTGCCCTTCCCTGCCCTTCCCTGCCCAGCCCAGCCCTTCCCAGCCCAGCCCAGCCCTGCCCAGCCCAGCCCTGCCCTGCCCAGCCCTGCCCAGCCCAGCCCAGCCCAGCCCAGCCCTGCCCAGCCCAGCCCTGCCCAGCCCAGCCCAGCCCAGCCCAGCCCTGCCAGCCCAGCCCTGCCCTGCCCAGCCCTGCCCTGCCCAGCCCTGCCCAGCCCAGCCCAGCCCTGCCCTGCCCTGCCCAGCCCTGCCCAGCCCAGCCCAGCCCTGCCCTGCCCTGCCCAGCCCTGCCCTGCCCAGCCCAGCCCAGCCCAGCCCTGCGCCCTCCCGAAGCTGCCCCTGCCCTCAGGGCACAGACCTGCTCGCAGGTGGCTCTTCATGAGCTGTGTCTGCGTCCCCTCGCCGCAGTCGAAGAGCCAGCACTGCCCCGCCCTGCGCAGCACCAGCGCCGAGGCCCCGCGGGACGGACTCGGGAAGGCCGCGCCCGTGCCCAGGAAGGTGACATCCAGAGACATCCCGGGAGGGCGGCACCGGGAGCACGGAGCGGCTGCCTGCTGGGACACGGAGCACAGAGCCACGGAGCACGGAGCAGGTGCCTGCTGGGACACGGAGCACGGAGCCACGGAGCACGGAGCGGCTGCCTGCTGGGACACGGAGCACGGAGCCACTGAGCACGGAGCGGCTGCCTGCTGGGACACAGAACACAGAGCAGGTGCCTGTTGGAACACAGAACACACACCAGGTGCCTGCTGGGACACAGAACACAGAGCAGGTGCCTGTTGGAACACAGAACACACACCAGGTGCCTGCTGGGACACGAAGCACGGAGCAGGTACCTGTTTGAACACAGAACACAGAGCAGGTGCCTGTTTGAACACAGAACACAGAGCAGGTGCCTGCTGGAACACAGGAACACAGAGCAGGTGCCTGTTGGAACACAGAACACACACCAGGTGCCTGCTGGAACACAGAGCAGGTGCCTGTTTGAACACAGAACACAGAGCAGGTACCTGTTGGAACACAGAACACACACCAGGTACCCGCTGGAACACGGAGCACAGAGTGGGTGCCTGCTGGAACACAGAACACACACCTGGTACCTGTTTGAACACAGAGCAGGTGCCTGCTGGGACACAGAGCACACACCAGGTGCCTGTAGGAACACAGAAAACACACCAGGTGCCTGTTGGAACACAGAAAACACACCAGGTACCTGTTGGAACACAGAACACAGAGCAGGTGCCTGCTGGGACACAGAACACACACCAGGTGCCTGCTGGAACACAGAACACAGAGCAGGTGCCTGTTTGAACACAGAACACAGAGCAGGTACCTGTTGGAACACAGAGCACACACCAGGTACCTGTTGGAACACAGAACACGTGTGCCAGGCTCTGGGACAGGAACAGCTCCCAGGGCACGGCTGGAGCTGTGCCAGGGAGGTTTGGGTTGGATATCAGGGAAAGGCTCTTCCCCAGAGGGTGCTGGCACTGCCCAGGCTCCCCAGGGAATGGGCACGGCCCCGAGGCTGCCAGAGCTCCAGGAGCCTTTGGGCAGCACTGCCAGGGATGCTCAGGGTGGGATTGCTGGGGGTCTGCGCAGGGCAGGAGCTGGGCTGGGGGATCCTGGGGGGTCCCTTCCGACTTGGGATATTCTGTGATTTGATGTATTTGTGCAGGGAAACCAACAAACATTTTTGTTTGAAGTGAAGGCATCCTCCACAGTTCAATGTGAGGATAAAATTCCCTTTCCCTTAAAACATAAAAGTAAAACCTGCCTAGAGCAGGATATGACTTTCAGACAACACATTATTCAAAAGCAGAGATTTCCTTCTTATGTCCTGGAAGATTGCAAACACACAGCCCAAGCACAAGACCTGTGTGGATTCCCAGAGAAAACAGCCCCATCCAGTTGGAACAGCTCTAAGCTCTAACCCCACCCAATAAATGAATAAATAATTTATTTCCTCTGAGCTCCGCTTAAATGTTGAGTTTTCCTGTGCGAGTGTTCCCTCTAGGAGCATTTCAGGATGAGTTTCACCCAGCAGTCTCTGCTGACGTTTAATCGTCATTCCCGGATTTCGGGAGCGGGCAGCCCGGAGATGCAGAGGGGGAAGGGTCACTTCCCCCAGAGCAACTTCAGAGAGGCAGGGGTGACCCGCGGGCACAGGCAGGGAGCACCTGTTTCACCCCAAAAGCCTGTGCCCAGCTGTGGATGTGTCCGTGAGGGTGTCTGCAGGAGGAGCCTGACAGGGCCCACATGGACAGCCCACAGCTCTCCCACTCACCCCATAGAGTGGGATTCCTCCAGCCCCAGTCCTCCCAGAATTTGCTCCTGCCTTCTTTTCAGAAGGATTTAAAACTCCAGGCGCCTTAATGTCTTCAGATAGCTTTCAAAATAATTTCTCAAGATCAGTTGTTTTTAGTTGAGTTTCCACAGCCTCCCAGTTTTTGTTCCCTGGGAGGGTGGGCAGGCCCTGGCCCAGGGTGCCCAGAGCAGCTGGGGCTGCCCCTGGATCCCTGGCAGTGTCCCAGGCCAGGCTGGATGGGGCTTGGAGCAGCCTGGGACACTGGAAGGTGTCCCTGCCCATGGCAGGGGTGGCGCTGGGTGGGCTTTGAGGACCCTCTATCCCAAACCATTCCAGGATTCTGGAATTCCAGAAGAAAGTGCTCTCTTCCCAGGTGGGCTTGCAGGGTCATCCCAAGCACGCCAAGGTGGAACCTGACTGGGGGGGCTTGGGGAGAGCCAGGATTCATGTCCAAATGCAGAAATAAACACTTTGCAAATGCAACTATTTGCATTTTCCTTTTCCTCTGTGTAAAATCATTGGATCATACAAGAATTGAATGGTTTGGGCTGGAAGGAAATACTTGAAAATATTTGTATTGAAAATACTTGTATTCCAACCCCCTGCCATGTGCAGGGACACCTTCCACTGTCCCAGGCTGCTCCAAGCCCCATCCAGCCTGGCCTTGGGCACTGCCAGGGATCCAGGGGCAGCCCCAGCTGCTCTGGGCACCCTGGGCCAGGGCCTGCCCACCCTCCCAGCCAGCAATTCCTAATTGCCAAGAGCCCAAAATCTGTGCCTGCCCTCTGGCACTGGGAGCCATTGCCTGGCTGCTGTCCCTGCAGGCCTTGTCCCCAGTCCCTGTGCAGCTCTCCCGGAGCCCCTGGAGGCCATGCAGGGCTCCGAGCTCTCCCTTTCGGCACCCCGGGCCGAGCTCTCCTCAGCCGCCCCCGGCTCCGCCCGCGCTCCCGGCCCGTGCTCGGCGCTCAGGACACGCGGTGGGGCCGGCGGGGACACCGGGATGGGCTGAGGGGGCCCGGCCCCGCTCCCGACCCAGCCCCGGCCCCCGGCCTGGTCCCGGTTCCAGCCCGGGCCCGGTCCCGGCCTTACCTCTCGGGCGGCGCCAGGCGGGGCGGGCGGGCCGTGAGGAGAGCCCGCCCTGCGGCTGAGGGAGCGCGGGGCGGATCGCGCCCTCGCACCGACTGTGTCGGCAGGAGCGAGTGCTGGAGCTGCACCGGGTCCGGGCAACCCCGGGATGAACCCGGGCTGGGGCTGAGCAGAGGGAGCAGCCCTGGGAGAAGGAGCTGGGGGTGCTGTGGGTGAGAGCTGGACCTGCCCCAGCCTGAACCCCCCTGCCCTGTTGCCCTCGCTGAGCGATCAGCCCAGGCAATATAACAATTTTTTTAAAATTCCCATTATTCTGGGTTCTTATTAGAGTGGCTGTGACAGCACCTTGCCAAAATCCCCCGGTATTCAGCAAAAATACATTGTATTTTCCAGGGGACGAGGTACTTTGCACATCTTTTTCCTGTCTGTTCTGTATTCACATGGCAGCTCAACACCAGGAAGGCAGGAAGGTGCAACATTCTAGTTCTGAAACACCTTTTCCTTTTCAAAGGCCCCTTTTTGGGCAGTTTGCTTGTGCTGGTGAGGAGACGTGGAGGGGCTGGCACTGCTGGGGCCGCCGGGCTCCCAGGGCTGCAGGAGCACAGCCCTGCCCGGGCTGAGCCCCAGCGTGGGCAGCAGGGCAGGGGGGATCCTGCCCCTGTGCCCCTGGGCTCAGGTGAGAGCCCACCTGCAGAGCTGCCCCAGCCCTGGCTCCAGCAGCACAAGGAGCTGGAGCTGCTGCAGCCAGTGCAGAGGAGGCCACGGAGCTGCTGCCAGGGCTGGAGCCCCTCTGCTCTGGAGCCAGCCTGGCACAGCTGGGGCTGCTCAGCTGCACAAGAGAAGGCTCCAGGGACACCTGAGAGCCCCTGCCAGGGCCTCCAGGGGCTCCAGCAGAGCTGCCCAGGGACTGGGGACAAGGCCTGCAGGGACAGCAGCCAGGCAATGGCTCCCAGTGCCAGAGGGCAGGCACAGATTTTGGGCTCTTGGCAATTAGGAATTGCTGGCTGGGAGGGTGGGCAGGCCCTGGCCCAGGGTGCCCAGAGCAGCTGGGGCTGCCCCTGGATCCCTGGCAGTGTCCCAGGCCAGGCTGGATGGGGCTTGGAGCAGCCTGGGACAGTGGAAGGTGTCCCTGCACATGGCAGGGGGTGGGACTGGATGGTTGTTTAGGTTCCCTTCCAACTCAAACCATCTTTTGATTGCATGATTCTAGGAAAAGACCTTAAAGATCATCACATGCAACCATTTACAAAGCCCTTTGGCAAAGGGACTTTTCCCAGTCCCGAATAGATCCAGCATTTTTGGTGTTTTTTTTTTTTTTTTTTTTCTCAGAATAAAAAACACCAGGTACGACTTAGGCAAAGGGAATGCATTTTACTAAGAAAATAGAAGACTAGAACACACATTTCAATAGAGTTACAACGTTATAAAGTAGGAAGAAACCCCAACCACTTCACATTTTACATACAGTTTTAGTTTCAGCTGAGCAATGACCCTCCCAGGCACAGCCAACCCCGCACAGATCAGGCTGGAAACCGTTCTCACAAGCGCCCCAGCAGGCTGACATTGATTTGCATAAGGTAGATATGTTTAAGATAGAAATAAATGCAGGTTATTTTGCTGTTTTGTTGACGAGGCAGCCATCTTTAGTCCTAAGAGTATTTTCATTCCTGTCAGGAAGGATCTGGCTGAAGAGCGGATGAGCCGAAGCCGATGGTAGGTGGAGAGCTGAGCTCAGCCTGGCGCCAGCCCCACGGGTTTGGGGAGCACCACCAGCCAGCTCGGGGCTGCTGCAGCACCAGCAGGACTCGGTGACAGAACCTGCTCCTCCAGCTGCAGCCGCGGCCCCTGGGGCCCCGGGTGAGTCCTGCCATCCCCACGGAGAGCGGGAGGCACGGGGGAAGCGCTCGGAGCTCTGCTGGGTCGTCCCACGGGAGCAGGCAGGGCAGGCAGGCCCACGCACAGCGAGCCAGACGTGCCTTCAGCAGCAGCAGCTGAGCGGCTTTGCCCAAATTCAGCTGCCAGGCCAGTGCAGCAGAGCTTTGCTCTGGGTTTCCTCCTCCCGTGCAACGCCAGTCCCTGCCCGCCGCCCGTGGCTGCTGGAACGGGGCAGCGCTTGGATCGTCCCGAGAACAGCAAGGACAGTGGCTCATCCAGCTGGAAGCACTGCAGCGAGAGTGCAGCCCTGGCTGCTCTCGCACTGACCTGAGAGCTGCAGACAGCTCTGCGGCTGTGCCCCTGCAAAAAGCAGCCAAGCAAAACCAGCCGGGACTGCCGGGGCTGGAGCCAGCTGAACTGAAACCTGGGTGGGAGCTGTACAATAGTGATCCCCACTCTCCCACAGGAACAGTCACCACGGAGGGGAGGGCTGCTAACGAGAAACTAAAAGGTGTATCGTTCATCTTGGCAGGTACTACCAGAGGAGTGTGACAGAGTTACTTTATCCCCGTAAAACAGCGTGCTGGAAACAACAGTACAAGAGGAAGACACGCACCGACCACAGGAAACCTGTTACACACCACTCTGCAGGTAAAGTGTCACTTGGTTTGAAGCTTGGAAAACGAACACAACGGATCAGGATGCATCACTGTCCACAAATGTAACCGAGAACTTGTGCCACGCATCCCTCTGGGGGGGTTTAAAATGTATCAGACAACATTTTAATCTCCTTCTACATGTCACGTTGGCAGCTGGGCAGAGGCTTCAGGAACACACAAACCTCTGCAACACCTTTGAAGAAAACCACAGCTATTTTATGAAGAAAGGCTGTGCTTCATCAGACAGCTTTACTCTCCCCAAAAGCTCCTACAGGTTGCTGCCAAGAGGCTCAGTCCTGCTCCTGCTGATTTTAAGGAAGCAAGGATTGGACAAATGCTGGAAGACTGACCTCACCCAAGCTCCTGATCCTCTCAGAGGGGTTCTGCATACCCCAAGGAGACATGGAAGACAGTCTTTTACAAAATCATTTGGAAGGCAAGTCACAGGGGCTGTGTGACAAGCTACAACACTGGTGGTCCTTTAGGTGACGTATTTTTTTAACTTACACTATGTAACATGACAAAATGCATCCTGGTGACACCTGTTTCCCTTTGCATACTGTCTAAGAGAATTTTCTGTACAGATAAAGACCAGTAAATATTTTGAATAAACCAGCAAACAGAAAAAATCATGTTAAGTAGAATATGAAAAAGGAAACTGGTTCCTTACTAGCCAGCAAGATTAGCAGTTGCAATTAGTTCAAGGATTAATTGTACCTGAAGGAAAACTGAACATGAATCTATGTATCTCAAAATCCTATGCATGAAAAAAAAATTACTTCTGGAGAAGATGAAAGAGAGAGTGAAATGGACTTAAAACCCTGTGAGCTGACCGGTTACCTGTTGCCAACAGGAAACGATGGCTGCACATGGAAGGGCAAACCCCGCCGTGCCCGCACTGAAGGTGCAGGGGATGCCCAGAGCCTGGCACACGGAGGCCGTGCTGGCTCAGGGCTGGCCGGCACCTCCCAGCCGGGACAGGGGACAGAGCCAGCCGTGCCTCCAGCACCGCCCGGGGCCGCTCCTGCTCCTGACGGGCCCGCAGCTCTGCTAGGGACTGCTGCTCCCTCAGCTCTGCAGCGGCATTCCCGGCAGAACCCCTGCGCCGAAGCGTTTGTGCCTGGGGAATCCCGCTGCCGGCCGGGTCTGAGCGGTGCCGGCCGGGACAGCGGGGAGGCAGCGGTGCCGGCACGGGCAGGGGCTGCTCAGGGCAGCGTCCTCCCGAGCCCGACCGGGCAGGGGCTCCTCCCTCGGGAACGGGATATCCCTCCCTCTGGGAACAGGAGCTCCCTCCCTCTGGGAACGGGGACCGCTCCTGCCCAAAGCAGGGCCCGGCTGCCTCCCCAAGCCGCAGCTTTTCCTGAGCGCCATCGAGAAGGGCCACGGGCTACGGACAGCAGCTGCAATCCTTGGGAACAAACAGTCAGCCTGAAGGGACATGGGATGGGTGCGTTTTGGGTGTTTTTGTCACTCATCTGCCTAACTGGCTGCTGGCAGGAGGGAGGAAGCTGTGTGTTCCCAGCACTCCGGAATCCAGTGATGCAGAACTCCACTGGCACAGTGCAACAGGATTCAGATAGAGCTGGACTTTCAGAAGGCAAAAAATAATTCATACATTGAATAAATAATTTCTTTTTCAGTAAGATCACTAATTTAAATACGATACAAACAAGGCAATAGCAAAAATAGATGAAAAAAGCACTCTTTGTAAAAACATCCTATGTCTGTGTGTGTGTTGGTGTCTTTTGTACATTCACCTGCAAGTGCAAGCTCCTGTGCATCTCAGCACTCAGCAGTGAAGCACTTCGAGCCCCACCACACAACACTTTACCACAGCTTGAACACCACAGTTTTTTCCCCACATCACTCTTTTCTGTGTTTATATAATCAGTCTTCTTTGCCCACACAGGCAGCACCTTCCCAAAGTTTACTGTTCTTTGTGTGAATACAGTTTTAGAGCCAGAGATCAGGCTGTAGGTGCCCGAGGGGGTACTGGGGCCATTTTCCCTGCTCTGTTCTGCGGACACTGCATTTTCCTTTGTAACCGAGGATACAAGAGCAGTGCTTGCCATGGGTAAATATCCTGAGCAAGCTCTGCTTTATCTCTTTGGATGATGTCTGCCAGTGCAGCGCTGCTGGCACATCCATCCATCTGTTTATTTACCCCTGCCCTTCTCCTGCCTTGCTGCAGCAAACTGGAGCAGCCTGGTGTCTTTGTTTCTGCTCCTGGCAGGCGGCTGCTCTCAGGGCAGGGAGCACACGCGGGGCCTGTGCCTGTGCAGTGACCAGGGCCCTTGGGCCTCGCCCCAGGGCACCTGGGGGAGTGTGCACTGCGGCACCTGCAGCAAACGTGCAGCACTGCCCTGGCAAGGAAAAGCTGAGCTGGGAACTCCTGCTGTCACGCAGGGACTCTGACAAACCGGGCCTGTAAGGGCAGGAAGCTGGAGCGATCGGAGCAGGGCTTGCAGCACTGCACCTTTTGGGCCCGGGGCTCACACTGACAGAGCGGGTGGGACCGGGGCCTCAGGGAGCCTCCAGCAGACTCACTGCTGTGAGCAGCTGCCTGCCAGCCCTCCTGCTCCAGCCCTGCCGGCGCCTGGAACCAGCCCTGCCTACGGGCTGCTGCCTCCAGCTGAGGCCACTTTGGAGCCCTCGAGCCAGCAGCGTCACAGAACATCACACGCGAGTCTTGTTCTGAGAACAAGGGAGAAAACAACCTGGCTTAAATAAAACAGAAACTTGAAAAAATTTAAAAAAATTAAGTAAAGTTCCTTTGGTAAATAATTTTGCAGTCCATTGCTTAAAATCTCCTAGTAAAATCTCTAAAAAGAGTTCCATAAATTACTTCAGGTCCTACCTCTACACAATAAAATTTATTCTTTGACAGCACGGCTTTGTTTTTAAAAGCAATTAAGTGATCAGTATTATTTTCAGGCTTCCCAAGGACAATTTGAACTAGCTTACATTTTTCCTGAGAACAGATTTCACGGAGTGATGAAAACAAAGCTGCAAACTTGCTGCAGACCCCACACATGTACATCTCGCTGCTCCTCAAGGAAACAGCAGACAATGCCACAAGGATGTCTGGACATGGGAGTCTTTAAACATTAAACAAAACAGAAGGCCCATCAGACTCTCTAAGTTGTCTTTAACTGCCCTTTTGCTTTTTCTAGGACAAGTGGTCTCCCTTGATGTCACAGCTAATGCAGTGTGACAACACTAGGACAATTAGAAGACTGATTATTAAAGGCAGAAATAAGTAATTCTGGGTATCAGCAGTGATGAGAGAGCTACAGTTTATCATCAAATGCATGTAGCTAAAATATCATTAATGGAATTCTTCGGTGTGGTGCTGGCTCTAAGCCATAAATGCATTGCTATTTTTTAAATTAATTTTGGAGGGCTCTCTCATCCCTGTGGCAGATGCCATTATCCGTACAGTTTATCAGGTACTTGGGAGAAATCAGGTGAAAAACAGGGCGTAAGGGGGGAAAAAACAACAACAACAACAACAAAAAAAAAGGCAACGAAATGAGCGCAAATAAATTAGAGGAGTCAAAGATCATGATTAGAGTTGGTCTGAGGAGGGAGGGAGGGAGGGAGGGAGGGATGGAGGGGGGGGATCCCTGCAGAGTGGCGGCGCTGCCTGCGAGCGGGCGCGGGGCTGGTCAGTGCACCTTGGACTCGGGCCAGTCGTACACGTCCGGCATGAAGGACTCGTACTCGTAGCTCCACACCTTGGAGCGGATGTAGCGGTTCTTGTCGGCCGGCTCGGGGTAGTGGAAGGCCATGTTGTTGGCGTACAGGAACTCCATCACCTGGGGAGGGGGGAGAGCGCGGCTCGGAGCCTGCGGCAGCGCACACACCGCCAGGCACGGCCGGGAAACGCGCGCTGCGAAGGAACAGCTCCTCTGCCAGACAGGGCATCCTGCGCACGACAAGGGCATGGGCAGGCACAGAGGAGAGGCAGAAAAGCTGCTCACAGGCAAGGGTGTCAGCCCGAGTAAATGGTGCTCACAGCTTCTAGCAGTTAGATTGATAAAAAGATGCCTGCTTGTCTCGTGGGCAAAGCAGAGCTACCAACCAAACAACGCATGGACAGAGCTACCAACCAAACCATGCATGGGCAAAGCAGAGCTACCAACCAAACAACGCATGGACAGAGCTACCAACCAAACAACACATGGACAAACAGAGCTACCAACCAAACAACGCATGGACAAACAGAGCTACCAACCAAACCATGCATGGACAGACAGAGCTACCAATGAAACCATGCATGGGCAAAGCAGAGCTAACAACCAAACAATGCATGGGCAAACAGAGCTACCAACCAAACCATGCATGGACAGACAGAGCTAATAATGAAACCATGCATGGACAAACAGAGCTACCAACCAAACAACACATGGACAAACAGAGCTACCAATGAAACCATGCATGGACAGACAGAGCTACCAATGAAACCATGCATGGACAAACAGAGCTACCAATGAAACCATGCATGGACAAACAGAGCTACCAACCAAACCATGCATGGACAGACAGAGCTACCAACCAAACCATGCACAGACAAACAGAGCTACCAACCAAACAACGCATGGACAGACAGAGCTACCAACCAAACAACGCATGGACAAACAGAGCTAATAATGAAACCATGCATGGACAGACAGAGCTACCAATGAAACTATGCATGGACAGACAGAGCTACCAAGCAACCAATCAATCAATTGAACAAGAGAGGCATGGACAAAGCAGAGCTACCAATCAAACAATGTGTGGCTGTGTAAGCCAAGATGAGAAGTAAATATAAACAATGTTTAGAAGCACAGTAAATGGCTTTTGCTCAATTCACAGTGAATCATGCAGAATCCTTTGTCTTCTCTCCTCAGCACCTCAGTGTCTTTACATCCCCACATGCCTTAGCTGGGATCTCAAAATTGAATTTCAGGAGTCAGAGGGGAGCAATTTTGGCCCATCATGGCTGCCAAGCTGAAGCATCCAACAAAGGGAACATTTTGATACATTTCTCTCATTGCAGGCACAAAGAACCGGGTGTTGCCCAAGCACCTCATATTCAAGGGTCACAATCTGTGCAACTCAGCAGGTTAATGTACACATAAACCACTTTTACTGCAGTGCAATTTTATATTTCATACTCACCTTGACAGCAATATAAATAGAAACTTCCCTGATATTGGACAGTGGAGGATAAAGTCTTCCTTGTGCAAGCTCTTCATCTGTCAACTGTTCTGCCAATGCCTGAGTCAGAGAAACAAACACTTTTTATTTACTAATGTGACTTTATTTACCAAATGTCACTAATAACAGAAGACCTGAGAGCATCAAGCTGCAGTGCTCTTAGCACCAGAGTGCTCCCAAAGCACTGGAGTGAGGCACTCAGGATTTGAGGAACTGAGAACCAGCACACTGACTGCAAACATTTAGCAAAATGAACTCTGGTATTCTGGGGGATGAATCCCCCACGGCTACAGGAAGCCCTGGCCACAGAGCCAGCTGCAGAACCCAGGGCAGGGCAGGGCAGGGGACAGCCCTGCTGCCACAGTAACTCACACAGGGACATGCTTGCTACCTCATCACAACTGCAACGGAACCTGATTCCTGGCAAAAAACAACTTTGTTGGGTCAAAACGACATTTTTTTTCCCCCACTGTGGAAGGACAAGCCAACAGCAACCCAAGGGGAAACCACTGTGCTTCACCAGGATTCGAGAGGGGCGCCCGTCGAGCCATCCCTGCCGTGTCAGCAGCCACAGCCTGCTCTACTGCCAGACTTACCTTGGCAGCCTCCAGGAAAACCTTATCACTGATGTGCCTGACGCTGCTGAGGATCACAGCCAGAGCCACGCCTACGAGAAATCACTGCCAGTTAGGGACACTTCACTTTAAAGGTGCACTCTCAACTGCAGCCTGCTGCAAGGAGCTGCTGCCAGCCATCCTCCAGTGCAATCCCTGAAAACCCTCCTGCAGCTTTCTGCACACACTGACAGAGATCACCTTGTCCCACTCCCTGCCTCGGCAGGGACACCCTCCACACTCACAGCACTGCTACCACCCATGGGTGCAGCCACGGCCACAGCAGGTGGCTCTGGAAGGGTTGGAGCTTTGCAGCTCAGGGAGGGAAGGGCAAGGCACAGAACATCCCCAGTACTACTTTTCTGCCCCCCTTGCGCAGATACAACTTCAAGAACTATTAACTCTGAGAGTTATTAGCATAACTCCAAGGGCATATTAACATCTTTTCTCCTTTCCTCTCCAAACAAGCAGCAGCTCCCAGAGCCTTTAACAGCACCCTTCTGTTTTCTCAGTGGAATCCAGCTGGGATTGCTCACTGTGGATGCATGTGCCCCACATCCAGCCTGGACTGACTGTCTGTCATCCAGCCACTCATTTCTCCAAGCTCTCAAATGCTGGCAACGCCTCTGCATGCTGCTGCGCTGACTGTGCCTCTGCACCCAAGGAAAGGTGCAGGCAGGCCAGCCTCAGAGATTAAAGGGTGACAGTTCCATTCATTACCTGGGAAGATGTAAGCGTTGTTTCCTTGGCCTGGTTTGAAGGTCCTCCCATCCTTCAGAGTGACCAGCTCGAAGGGGCTGCCGCTGGCAAACAGGCACCGGCCCTGCCGGGAGGAAGGGAAGGAGAAGGGTCAGGGTGGCGGCTGGGCAGGGACAGAGCCTGGAGCCAGCAGCAGCTGGGCAGGGACAGAGCCTGGAGCCAGCAGCAGCTGGGCAGGGACAGAGCCTGGAGCCAGCAGCAGCTGGGCAGGGACAGAGCCTGGAGCCAGCAGCAGCTGGGCAGGGACAGAGCCTGGAGCCAGCAGCAGCTGGGCAGGGACAGAGCCTGGAGCCACAGAGAGCCAGGGGCAGCAGGGGACATGGGGCACTGAGAGACAGAGGCCACAGGGGACACGGGGCACTGATCACCCTGCTCTGGGCAGGGGACATGGGGCACTGATCACCCTGCTCTGGGCAGGGGACATGGGGCACTGATCACCCTGCTGTGGGCAGGGGACATGGGGCACTGATCACCCTGCTCTGGGCAGGGGACATGGGGCACATCCCACCTCCTTGGAGGGACTGACACACGAAGCCCTCCTGTGTTAACCCTTTCCAGCACCCTGTGCAGGATGCAGTGCTGCTGTGTTAACCCTTTCCAGCACCACTGCAGTGCCGCTCTGTTAACCCTTTCCAGCACCACTGCAGTGCTCCTGTGTTAACCCTTTCCAGCACCACTGCAGTGCTGCTCTGTTAACCCTTTCCAGCACCACAGCCACAGGGACCCTGCAGACTCATGAGCAACGGCCACTGCCAGAGCAGGCTGGAGCACAATAAAAGGTCACTTTCCTGCTGGAGGGTGTGGGGCTAGAGGGAGGAACTGCTGTGTCAGGCCGCTGCTGCTGCTGCTGAGAGCAACCAGAGCAGAGAATAATGAGGTTTGCTCATCCTTCCTTTGGAAAGGATTTCAATTTGCACAAAATATCAAAACGTATCTGAGTGTGAGCCACACCCTCTAGATAAATGAGCCTCTTCTCAAGCAGTAAAGCCACTGAAAGCAAAAAAATCTTGACTTTCTTTTGAGTAACAGGTTTAGGAACGTGAGTTTAAAACCTTTAAGGTTCCCAGGACTACTGTGTTTGAAAACAAATTACCAAAGAGGCTGGAGGCTCTGGAACTGTGTTTGGGTGTCAGGGCATACCCACGACAAGAGCCTTTTTGTGCAGGGAGCAAAGCAGATGGGTGCAGGAGGGGACAGGACCAAAAGACAAAGCACATTAAAAGGCAGCAGAAGCCCTCAGAGCACACAGGGGCATCGACAGCCCTTTTACAGGGGCCGTCTAGTGGGAAGAAAATGAGGAAGGAAAGGTTAGGATGGTGTCTTTGTTTCTTTGTTGCCTCTGGTGCAGGAGCAGGCTGTCCCCGAGGCCTGGGGACACACGGGGTGACAGCTCTGATCCCCAAGAGCCTGACGGACTGCATGAGCTACGCGACACAGCCCGCGGAGCTGGACATTTCCAGGGAGCCACACAACAGTCAGGGCTCTGGAGCCCATTTCCCGGGTAATTACTGCATCTCGAAGGGAAAATACATTCTGAAAGGCAAGCTAATGCCCGGCTGAGGACATTTCAGGGAACCAAAGAGCACCATGAAAACAGGACAGCTGGGCTGCAGGAAAGTTTAGAGACACAAACATTGCAGAATTTATGAGTAAGGACCGGAACAAAACTACACCAGTTCATTTGCTGACCAGCAGTGCTCGATTGCCCAAATAACCCACACGTACAAGTAACTGGGAACATGGAGAATCGTTAATAAAAGAACACAGGGATCCAAAACAGGAAAAAAACCCAAAGATCTCCTCTCCACTGGGCTCAAACTTTGCAAACAGCTTGGTGCTCTTCCAGCTGCTGACCCAGGGAGCCTGTGCCCCCTTGGGCTCAGCACTCAGCACGGCAAACTCAGCCTCCTGCCCTAAAGCATCTCTTCATCTGCTGGTATTCCATAACAAGTGCAAGCAAAAACTAGGCTGGTTCCTCTAACTGTGCTCCTGGCCTCCTTCAGCGAGAGATGGCAGCAGTTTTTACATTTATTTATGCCAGCTGAAGTCTTGCCTGCACAACTAACTCCTGTTTACCTCCTATCTACTGGAATTTTTATAAACTGAAACACTGCCCAGCTCACTGCTCTGGTTAATGCTAGATGTCCGAGAGATATTAAACCACCTTAATTTACAAGCGTGTGCAGGGCAGGGAACAGAGCTGGGAAGGGGCTGGAGCCCCAGGAGAGGCTGAGGGAGCTGGGCAGGGGCTGAGCCTGGAGCAAAGGAGGCTCAGGGGGGCCCTTGTGGCTCTGCACAGCTCCTGCCAGGAGGGGACAGCCGGGGGGGTCGGGCTGTGCTCCCAGGGAACAGGGACAGGAGGAGAGGGAACGGCCTCAGGGTGGACAGCAGGGAAAGTTTCTTTACATAAAGCTCTGTCAATCCCTGTCACAGCTGCCCAGGGCAGTGGTGGAGTCCCCATCCCTGTAGGGATTTCAAAGCCGTGTGCATGTGGCACTTGGGACCATGGGACAGGGGTGGCCTTGGCCGAGCTGGGGAATGGTTGGACTCGATGGCCTTGGAGGGCTTTTCCAACCCAGATGATCCTACTGATAAGAGATAAGATCCAGACTTTGTCCGGAGGCTGCTACTGCAGGGCTCCATCTGGGCTGCAGATCTCTGGAGCAGCAGCTCCCTGGGCTGACAGCCCAGGAGCTGGGACAGATGGGGACAGCAGAGGGCCACGCTGGCAGGGTGACACTGCCACTGCTGCGGCTGTGCTGCTGAGCCCCGTGGGCAGTGCCAGGGAGGAGCTCAGTCTGCAGCAGCAGACAAGGAAAGCTCCCCACCCACCCCTTTTCACACACCACTCGCTTGGTTTGGGACTGTATTAAAATAAGAGAAAGAGAAAAGAATGAGTGCCCTCAAGAGCTGCAGCCTTGGAGCCTGCAGGCAGGGGCTGGGGCCAGCACAGGGATCCCAGCAGCTGCAGGAGAGCACCAGCACAGGGATCCCAGCACCAGCACAGGGATCCCAGCACCAGCACAGGGATCCCAGCACCAGCACAGGGATCCCAGCAGCTGCTCAGAGCCCCAGGGCCCTCCCCGTGGGCTCCCTGCAGAGGCCCCCAGCCTGGCACAAAAACCTGCACAGGGTGACAAAAGACTGGCTCGGTAAGGGATGGGATGTGCTATTGGGATGATGCTGGAGCTATTAAGGAAAAACCAGCCCAAACCCCAGTGCCAGCCCCGCAGGGTGCAGTGGCCCCAGGGGAGGGTGCAGAACCAGCTGTGTTTGCTCCTCGCTGACTCATTCCAACACCTGGTGGTGCCAGGGTGCCAGACACAGCCCCTGTGGTGGGGACAGGGGCCACTCCTGCTTGGGGACACGAGGGGACAGGGGCCATCCCTGCCCGGGGACATGAGGGGACAGGGGCCACCCTGCCTGGGGACATGAGGGGACAGGGGCCACCCCTGCTTGGGGACACAAGGGAACAGGGGCTACCCCTGCCCGGGGACACAAGGGGACAGGGGCCACCCTGCCTGGGGACATGAGGGGACAGGGGCCACCCCTGCCCAGGGACATGAGAGGACAGGGGCCACCCTGCCCGGGGACCCCACGGGTCACTGCTGGTGGCACCTGCAGGACTGGTGCAGGCCCAGCTCCTGCCCTGCTCCAAGGACTCTGTCAGCCATTACATTGCAAAGCTTGCACTGAGTCTCTGCTGTGAGGCCAACAGGCTTCATTAAAACACAAAATAATTAAAAAGAGCAGTGAGAAACAAGAGTTAATTGATCACTGCCATGTAACAGTACTGCTGGTCATTCTCTTAAAAAAGCAGTAACAAGACTCAGGCTACTTTAACTTTGCAAAACGTTGTCACCTACAAATCCAGGCCTCTTTTCCAACCAGCCCCATCTGCTTTTGCCAGAAGGCGAGAAAGAGCTGCGTTCTCACAGCCCTGAGCCCAAGCAGCGAGAGAACAATCTGAGCCCTGCTGCTCAGGCAGCCCCAGCAGGGCAGCTCCAGCAGGGCAGGGCAGGGCAGAGCAGCTCCAGTAGGGCAGGGCAGCACCAGCAAGGCAGCCCCAGCAGGGCAGCTCCAGCAGAGCAGAGCAGCTCCAGCAGGGCAGCTCCAGCAGGGCAGCCCCAGCAGGGCAGCCCCAGCAGAGCAGCCCCAGCAGCTCCAGCAGCCCCAGCAGCTCCAGCAGGGCAGCCCCAGCAGGGCAGCCCCAGCAGGGCAGCTCCAGCAGCCCCAGCAGGGCAGCCCCAGCAGGGCAGAGCAGCCCCAGCAGCCCCAGCAGGGCAGAGCAGCCCCAGCAGAGCAGCCCCAGCAGCTCCAGCAGCCCCAGCAGGGCAGCCCCAGCAGCTCCAGCAGGGCAGCCCCAGCAGGGCAGAGCAGCCCCAGCAGAGCAGCCCCAGCAGCTCCAGCAGCCCCAGCAGCTCCAGCAGGGCAGCCCCAGCAGGGCAGCCCCAGCAGGGCAGCTCCAGCAGCCCCAGCAGGGCAGCCCCAGCAGGGCAGAGCAGCCCCAGCAGCCCCAGCAGGGCAGAGCAGCCCCAGCAGGGCAGGGCAGCCCCAGCAGCTCCAGCAGGGCAGCCCCAGCAGGGCAGCCCCAGCAGAGCAGCCCCAGCAGGGCAGCCCCAGCAGGGCAGAGCAGCCCCAGCAGCTCCAGCAGGGCAGCTCCAGCAGGGCAGCTCCAGCAGAGCAGCCCCAGCAGGGCAGAGCATCCCCAGCAGGGCAGTCCCCAGCAGCCCCAGCAGGGCAGCCCCAGCAGCCCCAGCAGCCCCAGCAGGGCAGTCCCCAGCAGCCCCAGCAGGGCAGTCCCCAGCCCGGCTCACCCACCTCTGTCAGCGTGTAGGCCTCCTCTGCTGTGCACTCGGCCTTGGCCGTGGGGTTGCTCAGGGCAAATATGATGGGCTGCTCGTTGATGGAAGCCATGGCTTTGAGCACGTCCTGGGTGAAGAGACGGCCTGCCCCAGCCACTCCTGAGGGAGAGGGGAACACACAAAGCCACAGTCAAGGCTGGCTGCCCCAGGCAGGGACAGCCAGCCCACCCTGAGCCCAGGGCAGCCCTCCAGCCTCCCCCAGGGCACGGCTCCTCTGGCAGCAGCTGGAGATGGAGCCAGGCACTGCCCCTGGCTGGCTGGCACTCACAATTTCCCCAGCAACATCTCCTGAGCGTGCTCCAGAAGCCTATTTCACACAGTTTTTTGGTATTGATGAGTACAGGGAACATGGTCCTGGATAAGCAAGAGGGAATTCCAGGTGCTTTGTGGATGATTCATCCCTGCTGGGCGTTAGCTGTGCAATGCACACCTGACACCGGTGCTCCTGACCACACCCAAACCCAGAGGTACAAACACACAGCTATGATGTATTTATGCCCCGCCTACAAGCTCCAGGGTACTCAGCCAAAAAACCCTCTCCCTTTCCAAATAAATCACATGCCAAGGAAACTGCAGTCACAGCAGGAAATACCTGTAATCCTATCTGCTCTCTGCAGATAGCCACAGCTGTGATAAGTACCTACAGATGTCAGTGACCCCAGACGTGCTGGTGATCTGCAGCATGGAACTGCTGCTTCCAGCTGTGCTGCTGGCAGAGTCTGACCACAGAGGGGGACTGCAGAGGGTCAGAAAACACCCACACAGCTCCAGTTAGGGAACTCCTGTAGGAAACGCGATGGTTGTGGCTGCTCTCTGTCACTAAGGACACAAGGCTCAGAAGGAGCACCACAGCCCAGTGTATTTCCAAGTAGAAAATTGACCTCACATTTCCATGTTTTTTTTTCACATCAGCAGAAATGCAGATGGCTGTCACCAAGGTGCCCAGAACCCTGATAACAAATGAAGGGCAGTAAAAAGCCAAATTACAGAAAAATAAGCTCACTCACCGATGATAGCTGAAGGCCGAAGTACATTCACTGCCTCTACAAATGTCTTTGGTATGTCCTCTGGAGCCTTGTGGGCAAAGGGCTCCTGGTGGGGATCCACCTTCTGCTCCCGGCCCTGCAGGCAAAGCAGTGGTTCCTCCTGTGAGGACGGGGAGGGCACGGCAGGGCTCACCTGTGCTGGGGGATCCCCAGGCGTGCTGCAGCCCTACCTGGACCAGCAGGCCGTGCTTGTCAAACATCCACACTCTCCTGGAGGCCTCCTCGTGGGAAACACCGCTTTCCATCATGGCCATGACAATGAGGTTGGCGATTCCCAGGGCGGCCTGGCGGGTGAAAGCACTCGGGTTTGCGACAGGGCACAGCAGAGGTCTGCCATCAGACCCCACAGAAGCGCTCAGGGAGCCTGCTCTGACACACAGCAAGTGTCCCCCTGTGAGGGGCAGCCCCTGGCACAGCAGGGGCAGCTCTCCCCGGGGCTGTGAGCTGTGCCAGCCCAGCCCTGCTGCCACCAAACCAGCCCATGCTGCGTGCCCCGTGCTCCAGCCCAGCCCCGGCCCCAGGCAGGGCTGGCAGAGGGCAGCAGCAGGCTGTGCTGGGCCCTGTCCCCTCCCTGCAGGAGAAAGGAGGCAGAGCAGGCCAATTACTGCCACCAGGCCTTTCCCCAGATGGAGAGCTTCTCAGATAATGAAGTCATTTTGTCAGCACCACAGGAGCAATTGCGCTGATGCACCAAGGAGCACAGGGCTGCTCCTGGCACTGCAGCACCAGTAACTGGTGCCTGCTGCAAACTGAATCAATCACCTTGCTGAGAAGAACTCCCTGCACTTCCCTCCGGTGCTATAAAAATCAACAAGATGGTCTCACTACACCATGATTTTATGGTGAGTTTCCCTTCAAACACACACAAGTGCCTGGTGCTTTCTTCAAGGCGGTGCAGGGAAATGAAGAATGTGAATCCCTGCAAATGTTAAGCACCTTTCACACAGTCCTGTTTAGGCAGAGTCCTTCCTGCTAATGCATTTTAGCTGGCCTTGTATGAAAAGCTCTGCAATGGGGTTCAGAGAAGGCAAATCTCCACAATGAGAAAATACACATTTTAAGTATCTCTTGCTGCTCTGGGCTTTTAAGAGGACTCACCTCTCCTGCTCCAAGGAACAGCACTTTCTGGTCTGTGAGTGGTTTCCCAGTGGCTTTCTGGGCTGCCAGCAGTCCTGCCAAGGCCACTGAGGCTGTCCCTGTGAGAGCAGAGCAAATCTGAGGGCAGCTGAACACGTCTACATGGCAGGCTGTGGCTTTGGGAAGAGTTCCTGCAGGGATATTCAGGAACACAAACAAAGGGTGTACCTTGGATGTCGTCATTGAAGGTGCAGTACTTCTCTCTGTACTTCCTCAGGAACCGGAAAGCATTGTGGTTTCCAAAGTCCTCAAACTGGATGAGCGTGTTCTGGCCATACCTAGAGGGGATGGCAAACAGCCCAACACTGCACAGAGGCAGGGGAGAGCAGCAGAGCCTGTAGCCCATCCAGCCCTTATCTGTGCAGCAGGCTGCCCTCAGGCAGAGCCCGGCAGCGTTCTGCGCCTCGCACAGATAGATAACCACAGGCAGCATGCTCCGGGTCACCGAGGAGGGACAGACGGGGGACAGACACACGGCCTGCCCCAGCCCCCGGCGCTCTCCTCACACCCTGGGCGTCTGATCAGAGACAGCTGTGAGGGCTGCTCTGTGCCCTACCTGTCTGTGATGGCTTCCATGAACTCGTCGATCAGGTCATCGTAGACCTGCGAGCGATCCCTCTTCTGGTACAGCCCCATGTAGAAGGGATCCTTCAGCAGGGTCTGCAGGGAACCAGCCAGGGAGAGAGCAGGGTGAGCCCCTTCCCCAGGGCACAGCCAGCGCAGCTCACACCCCACGTGCTGCAGGCACACAGCCCCAGCCTGCATCAGTGCTCTGCAATTTCAGCTGGCACTCGGCGCTGGTGATGGCTGCCTTTAAAACTGAACAAATCAATGCTGCGAACAATAAACTGCTTTAATAAATCTAATTCCCATTCCCAGCTTCTTAAAAGTCAGGTCAAAACTGACTGCCTGTTTTGCAGTGTTCCAGCATTCCAATTACTTCCAGATGCACCCTTTCATGGGCAAATCAATGGGCACTTTTAAATCACTGTACAGTGAACTCCAAACCTTTTACCTTTTGCATAAAATATTCGGGTTTATCTTAAATAACAGTGCTCAAAAAAAAAGAGAAAAACCCTAGAATCCTATAACTCCCTTTTCTAGGAACTCTTCCACTGCACCCTTTTCTCCAGGCAGGGTTGGGCTGTGTTTGCCTCTCCTGGGGTTCTCCTCACTTTTTGGGGGTATTCCTTTTGACCACAGCTTGCCCACATTCCCCAGTTATAGTATGGAATGTTTTTTAAAAAAAAAAAAAAAACAACCCATTTTTATAGTGGTAACTCACTGTGTTATCAGTCCCAACGTCGATGCACACAGGCAGGCATTTATCTGGGTGTATCCCTGCACAGGCTGTGTACAAACACAGCTTTCCCACTGGAATTCCCATCCCATACACCCCCAGGTCTCCAAGACCCAATATTCTTTCTCCATCAGTGACGACAACAGCCTGATGGGAAAAAAAAAAAAGCAAAAAAAACAACAGGTCAAATGATACATGATCACTGAAATTTATAAAGATTAGCTCAATAGCAGCTGTGTTTTTTTCCCCAGGTGAAAACTGAGGTATGTTTGTACAGTCAAACAAAGAACAGATCATGAGGAATATTTTCCTCAACCCATAAACCTCACATTTAGGGTGAAACACTGATCTTCAAGATGTGCATTACCTTAATGAGCTGCATTCTGCCAGCATCACTAATGAGCTAAGAATGCATTACTTAATATTTATGTTTCCATCAAATAGTAGTAAATCTCAAAAGACTCAGCTGGGATGGAACAACCACTAGAAATTAAATCACACCATGACCATACCTTAACGTCATTCTCTGGCCAGTTGTTCACAATGGACCTAATGTGGCCTCTGTCTGAGATGGAAATAAATAATCCCCTGAAAGAAAAAAAAAAAAAAACCAAAAAAAACCCAGAAAAATTTTGTGGGTGACAATGGGAAATATGACCTTGCTTTTATAAAACTAAATGCCAAACAGGACAATTTAAAATTCAAAGTCTTACAGCTGCTGACATAAATTGCTCAAAGGACAATATCTGTTCCTGTTCCAGGGCAGGGACCTGAGGAACCCCTGAACCAGCCCTCCTGTGCAGGGTGACACAGTGATGGGCCTGAGGAACCCTGAACCAGCCCTCATATGCAGGGTGACACAGTGATGGGCCTGTGGAACCCCTGAACACTCCTGTGCAGGGTGACACAGTGATGGGCCTGAGGAACCCCTGAACCAGCCCTCCTGTGCAGGGTGACACAGTGATGGGCCTGAGGAACCCCTGAACCAGCCCTCGTGTGCAGGGTGACACAGTGATGGGCCTGAGGAACCCTGAACCCCCCTTTTGTGCAGGGTGACACAGTGATGGGCCTGAGGAACCCTGAACCCCCCTTTTGTGCAGGGTGACACAGTGATGGGCCTGAGGAACCCCTGAACCAGCCCTCGTGTGCAGGGTGACACAGTGATGGGCCTGAGGAACCACCTGAACCAGCCCTCGTGTGCAGGGTGACACAGTGATGGGCCTGAGGAATCCCTGAACCCCCCTGTGCAGGGTGACACAGTGATGGGCCTGAGGAACCCCTGAACCACCCTCGTGTGCAGGGTGACACAGTGATGGGCCTGAGGAACCCCTGAACCAGCCCTCATGTGCAGGGTGACACAGTGATGGGCCTGAGGAACACCTGAACCAGCCCTCATGTGCAGGGTGACACAGTGATGGGCCTGAGGAACCCCTGGACACTCCTGTGCAGGGTGACACAGTGATGGGCCTGAGGAATCCCTGAACCCCCCTTTTTTGCAGGGTGACACAGTGATGGGCCTGAGGAACCCCTGAACCCTCCTTTTTTGCAGGGTGACACAGTGATGGGCCTGAGGAACCCTGAACACCCCTTTTGTGCAGGGTGACACAGTGATGGGCCTGAGGAATCCCTGAACCCCCCTTTTTTGCAGGGTGACACAGTGATGGGCCTGTGGAACCCCTGCAGAAGCCCTCAGCAGCAGGGCTGAGGGTGATGTCCATAAACCCCTTTCAATCTACACTCCCTTCCAGAGGCCCTGTCCTGACACAGATCCTCAGAGCCACGGAAGGGACCCTGATTGCTGAGGAAACCCCCCCCTGGAATTACAGATCTGTGTGGCATCCAGGAAGAGCTGGAAATGGGGCTGAAGCCCTGCGCTTGGGGTATCTGCGCGACCCATTTCCATCTCTGCTTCCAAAGGTTTTGTTCCTCAATATACCCTCTGTGTCCTGAGATATAGCTTAAGAGACTTCTACTGCCCTGACATGGCACAAGCTGCACCCGGATGAAAACGACACAAACCATTTGCGAATCTCGGGTGAGAAGGCAGAGGAAAGGACAAGAGCAGAGAGTGTGCCCTTACTTTGGTCTCCTGAAGATGTGTCCGTACTGGGAGCAGGCCAGGCCCACGGTGGGCGTGTACACAATGGGCATCAGCCGCTCAATGTCGTCCTGCAGCACCCTGTAGAACAGCTTCTCATTTCTCTCCTGGATGCCCATGATGTAGATGTACCTGTAATTGAGCAGCACAAGGAAAAGCACCCCTGGCTGTGTCCCACTCCTGCTGCTCCCTCGGGAAAGCGCCCTCTCCTTCCCAGTCAGGCTGGGAGCACCAGAGGGAAGCTGGGGAGGGAGCAGCAGTGAGATGGAAATGCTGCATGGACACACTGTGTGTGCTGGCAAGGGAATAATGACAAATGTGACTAAAGACAGCCCAGGGATTTACTGCAGGGAGTCTCAGCACCCTTGTAAGCAAAATATGGGAAATAGTTTCCCATCCAGAAGATGTGTCCTGTGAATCCCAGCACCAACACACGCGCGCAGCAAACTGAGCCCTACCGGAAGGCTCATTCTGAAGGATGTGCGTGGGGGCATAAATTAAATCTGAATTTCTGCAAAGTTACCCACCAATCTGCTGTGTATCAACCCAGACCCTGTCCTGCTGACCCAACGACATAAAGATAATGAATTAGCAATCTGCCTCAGGCTACAGCAGCTGGGCACTCGGCCAATACAGATGACAGGACTGCTTTGGACCTGCAAGTGACAGGCTGTGGATTTAAGAGCCATCCTTCAGCTCTGATGAGAACAAAAGAGCTTTGATGTGGCCCAAAAGCCATTCCAGCTCTCCTCCTGCCTGTGGGAGACTGCGTATTTTCACAGGCAGAGATACACAAAGGTTATGTGAAAACAGTAATGGGATGCTAAAAACATGGCATCCAAAAAATAAAACACTGCAAAATCCTTTGCAGCTCACCAAACCAGTGTGTTAAGTAATAAAAGATATTAAAAAATACACATTATGAGACTTAAAAATTCTACCCTCGTAGTTCCCTTTTAGCAGGAACTACTGTCTATGTTAAACACTGGTTTTGGCATCTCAAACGCTCAGTTTACCTTCATTTTCACACATTTTTACAGACTGGGCTGGATGCCACCTGCTCTAACGACCTGCCACTCCATCTTACACATCACAGAAACACACGTGACGGGTTGCAGGCAGGTTTGCAGCTTTGTTACTGATTTTCGCATGCTCTCTTTTGCTGTTCTATGAACATGGAATATTAAAAAAAAAATAAGAAGATGGAAAAGAAAAAGAAAAAAAAGCTTCCCAACTACGGGATGGAGGAAAGCAGTTTTCTGTGCCAAAGTGAAAGCAACATCCAAGAAGTAAAAAACCCAGCGGAGGCACTGGAAACTTTGGTTACCCCCAGACAGTATTTTCCCATTTCCATCTTATTTCCAGCCCCCATATTCCCGCTCACTCGCACCACGGGGACAAGGCCGGAGCGGCGCTTACTTCTCCAAGGGGTCGGTCATTTTTGCCAAATTCTTGTGGAAGCGTAAGGCCTGGATGTCCTGCGTCTCTATTTTGGGCGGCAGGAGCCCCTGCAGCCCCAGCATCTGCCGCTCGTGGAGGGTGAAGGCCATGCCCTGGAAACGAGAGGTGAGCAGCAATCGTCAGTCCCTGCCCCAGCAACTCTGCACCCTGCTGCAAAGGGGCTCAGAGTGAAATAACAGCTGCTTGCTTTTGCAATTGTTCAGCTGTCACCCGGGCTGGTCCCTACAGTCACAGGCAGTAGCTGCACCTCAGATTTTTATCTCAGTTGCCCCATTTGCTGCTTTTTTCAGTAATACAGCCTGATGCCCGAGTTACTGAATTGCCCTAATGCTTCTATTAAGATCACAGTCCAACCCAAAGACTTCATTTTCACTTAGGGATGGATCTAACCCATTTGTCTGCTCACTGGTAGCAAATTAGAAGAGCTCAACTGCAAAAATTTCCCCCTCTTCTCCATTTGGGAGATGGAGAGTGGACAGAGTTTAAATTTATCGTTATTTAAATACTAATTTGAAACGTTTCTCAACCTTCAGATTCTAAATGCCAAGCTAAAAAAAAAAAAAAAAAAAAAAAAAAAAAAAAAAAAAAGAAAAAGCTTTGTAAGGTTTGCCTTATGCCTTGTAATTACACTCCAAATTCCTCCTGCCCTCAGAAAGGTCAGAGAATCAGATGATCCTTGTGGAGGGGACCCACAAAGATCATCCGTGCTGAACTCCTCAACTGACTAGAAATAAAAATCAGTACTTTTCCATTGACAGTAAAGGCATCAATAGAATACAAATATTTTCACCTCTGCTTATGTGAGAACAGGCTCTTCACAGGTATCTGTAGAACCCACACCCATTAACAAAAATTTTCAACTGGACTAAAAAGAGTCCAGTTGAAGTTTAATTCATCATACCTGAATGGTTTCTAAACAATACTGCTTAGAGGAAAAAATCCTAATTACTATTTTTACATTCTTTTTCTCTTTCCTGTTTAGGTCATATTTAATATCAGCTGTTTTGACTGCATTGACTAAAGCAGTGCACCTGCTTTCCTGTAGTGATTCTACACTATGCTCTATAGCAATAAAATACTTGAAGAGCTAGAAACTAAGAAAAAACAACACAAACCCAAAAACTTCACTGTTTTGCCCTCTTGCAGAAAATTTCAAGTATTTACCCTAAAATAAATCTGTTTATCTCTGTATTTATTTTCATGTCTGCCAACCTTTCATGTAACAGATTTGACACTAAATACTGATTTCAATTTAACCCTTCACTACTAGGACAGTAGAGCTTTTCTACAACTAGTCAGGAGTCATCTGCAAACCACTCTTTTCTTTTTTTCTTTCCCAGTCCAATTGCTAGTTTTCAGTATTCTTCCAATACTAAATACAAATACATTTCAGATGACAGTTCATTCTTCAAGTTTTTAACATTGCTGCTGGTTTTTTGATTTCTAATTGTTTTTGGTTCTTTTTTTTGGTGGGGTGTAACAGTCCCACTTTAGCCACTTTAGTGGTATTTTTTCCCAAACACTGATCTGAATAACCCAACAGTTCCACGAAGAACACAACCATGTAAACAGAGAGAAACTGACACAAGAGAAGAACCCACAGAGTCATGCTCTGGGTGCTCTGAGGTTTTCCCTGTGTTGCAAAGGATTAGTTCCACTTCTGCATACTTCACAAGAAATACGAACTCTCTGCGAGCAGAAATGCAAGCTCCACATAAACTCCTCTCAGCCATCTTCCCTTTCCCTCGACACCCCTGGCTTGCTGCCCTCAGCAGTTTAATACCTTTAAAAGCAGTTTAGGCCCCCCAAAAGCAGCCCTTTCCCACACAAACTGCTGGCACTGCCGGTGGCTCAGGCCCCAAGGCCCAGCACAGCTGGCAAGCATTTGTAGCATGCTGACTTTTACTCTAGACACCACAGAAACACAAACGGTGCCAAAATATGTGCAGTGTTTGGAGGAAGAAGAAGAGGAAGGGAAGAAGAAGTTTAGTCTCTGGTCAGCAAGGGCACTGGAGTTTGCAGCCTGGGGAAGGCCAGGGCCCCCTCAGTGGAGTCACACTGGCTACACTGACATCTCCCTGTAACCCCAGGGAAACGCCTCACGACCAAAACCTACATCCTCCCCTCCAGAAAGCCTCAAGTCCTGTAAAAACCGCAACTACCAAATTTATAATCTCTACTATTACTGTGACACCAGAACGTGGCTTTTCCCACTTCCCTGTAGAGTGGAACCTGTGTCCTTAAAACACCTGGGCCCCCAACAATGCCCGGGAGCCCCGAGCTTCGCTCCAAGCAGAACAGAGACCCATCTTTATTCACTTTATTCACACTCTCCTGTCTGTAGGGAATCTAGCTATTCAGTGTCTCTGGAGTTACAGGATGGATTTGTAAGTGACACTAAGTACTTTCAGCTGTTGATTTACATGACAATTGCATCTTACCGTATTCAAAGAGGCTTTAATTTCTGCCTAGGCCTAAATCAGGAATCAGAATGACATCAGCCTTCACACAGAAATTCAGTCCTTGCTCCAACTGGAACAGAACAAGCTTAGTCCAGAGCAGTGAGATAAAACCCCTGAGTCCTTCTAACACTTGCAGTATCTTTGTCCATGACCATGAGCTTGTTTTGGATTTGGATTTGGATGTGGATTTGCGATTGCCCTGCAGTATCTCCCAGAATGGAGCTGCAGTATCACACGCCCAGCACCCTTCCAGCCAGACCCAAAAGATCAGGGGCACAGCCAGACCCAGGGGATCAGGGGCACAGCCAGACCCAGGGGATCAGGGGCACAGCCAGACCCAGGGGATCAGGGGCACAGCCAGACCAGGGCATCAGGGGACAGAGTCAGACCCAGGGGATCAGGGGGCACAGCCAGACCCAGGGCATCAGGGGCACAGCCAGACCCAAGGGATCAGGGGCAGAGTCAGACCCAGGGGATCAGGGGCACAGTCAGACCCAGGGGATCAGGGGTAGAGTCAGACCCAGGGGATCAGGGGCAGAGTCAGACCCAGGGGATCAGGGGGCACAGTCAGACCCAGGGGATCAGGGGCACAGCCAGCCCTGGGAGATCAGGGGCACAGCCAGGCCCAGGGGATCAGGGGCACAGCCAGCCCTGGGAGATCAGGGGCAGAGTCAGACCCAGGGGATCAGGGGGCAGAGTCAGACCCAAAAGATCAGGGGCACAGCCAGCCCCAGGGGATCAGGGGGCACAGCCAGACCCAGGGCATCAGGGGCACAGCCAGCCCTGGGAGATCAGGGGCACAGCCAGGCCCAGGGGATCAGGGGCACACTCAGCCCCGGGAGATCAGTGAGATGACTCAGCCCACGCAGCCAGCACCGATTGCTCAAAGGCACACAGAAACCCACACCTAAGGCCCAAGCTCACCCCAGCTTTCCCTGGGATTAAGAGCTTAAGCACTCCCACGGTCTGGGTGTAAGCAGCAGGGATCACTGTTTGCAGGCCGGTGTCTCTCCCCAGGTGCTCTGTGCTGACTTTCACTGCCATCAGCCTCCTTAATCCTTTTCTCAGCTCAGGACAAGCAGGGGTCATCTCCGGGCCAGCACAGACAAAGCAGGGAGTGCACCCAGGAGGGAGCCCAGCACACCTCAAAGCCCACAGATTAATTAATTAACACTCCACGGGCAAATTCACTGCCACAAAACCAACCTTCTGCTGGGAAGGGGGAATGAAAAATGCTACTGGAGTGAAATGCTGATGCTATTTTAGTTAAGACAAGCTCACGCTGAGCCACCATGAACTTCAATCCACAAACCCTGGCACTGGGACTTCGCAGCAACTGGGCTCCATCACACAAAGCCCGTGCTGCTATAAATACCAGCACACACAAATTCTAGCTGCGTGCCTTGCATGGAGCAGCCTGGATGCAGGATTTTTATAGCACCACTAGGTAAGTAATTCTCAGAGGTTTCCAAGCAGAGAAGTAGTAGTGGTGGTAAGCCTTCCCCGCCCGCAGTCTTGCAGCCACATCTATGAGAGTGTACCTTTTAACCAACCATAAATGCTCTCACAGACAGCAAAAACCCCATCCAGGGACCCTGACAAGGATGTACATACAGTTCATATCCAAGCATGCCACTGCTTGGAAAATTAGTTACTCATGAGATTTAAAAAATGCTTTCCTCGTAACTCCTAGTAATTGTTAGAACAGATTCAGCAGGGAGCACAGCCTCTGAAGCAGCATCATAAACATCTTGAAAACAAAGTAGATTTTATGTTGGATTGCGGGCTGCTTCCCTTGACTTTGCTCCCTTGGGCTAAACACAAAGTTCACTATTGCACAAGATGCCTCCACTGGAAATTAATAAAGTTCATTCATAAGAATCAAAGGTGTCTTTGCTATCTCTAGCAGAGAATAAAAGTTTATGAGAACAGAAAATCTCTCCTGATTTCTTTCCTCCTTCATTTTTAAGCTGGGTTCTCTCCCGTTGTTCTCCCAGAGCACAGCCCGTACCCCGGCGGGTGTGGCTGGCACAGCAGGGCAATGCACACAGCCCGGACCCCAGGGCAGCTCCGAGCCTTCTCACACTCCCTCTCTCCCCGGGCAAAGGTGCCCCAGCTCCTGGCCCCCTCTGCAAGGTGGAGCGCCACCACTGTGGGCTGGTTGGTGACCCACAGCTGCCGGGGGCAGCTGGCAGCACTGCCCTGCAGAAGAGGGGAAAGCCAGGAGCAGAAGGGCTCCACTCCCTGCCAAGGAAGTGGCCCAGCCTCTCCTGGGTGCGTTTCCATGGGCACCACGGCAGAGCTGCGCACTGCGAGTCCTGAGCACCACGACTGCAGTGGGATATCCCTGGGGATGCGGCTGCTCCTGCTCTCCTCAAGGGCATTAATCCCATGGGAAGCACCCCCAGGCAGTGCCCTTCCTCCACCCGCCACCCCCAGCCCAGAGGTGCTGAGCACAACGCCTGCTCCAAGGCAAATGAGGCTGGGTACCCTGCCACCACCTTTGCACCTGGTTACAGATTAAACAGCTCCGTGTGCCAGGTGTAATTCCTTCTGAGAGCACACCGATCTCAGGGAAGCTGATAAAACCTGCAGGTGCGTGGCCATGCCGGCTCCATCCAAGAGCCCCTCCATGTCCAAACCACTTGGGCAGGACACAGACCTGCCCTGGGACTTTTGGGCTGGGGGCGTGTGCTCAGTTTCTGTCATTTTCCTGCCTTCTGGGGTCTTTCCTCCTCGCTGACCACAAACTGATAGCAACGTTTCAAGCACTGCACTTCTTAGCAATGGTCACCATCTGCATTCCCTCCCCACATCCTGTTTATCCTGGCTTCCCCAGGAAGGCACAGGGGCACTGTGTATTCCATGCCCTGGCTGCTCAACACAGCTGGCTAAGCCTGAATCTAAAATGTATTAAAATAAATGAAATGTGTCAAGCCAGCATGGTGAGAAAGGGCAGTGCAAGGGAACACCTACTTTTACATCTTCAAGCTCATACAATCCTTTCTTTACACTCTCTTGTGTTGTCCCTTTTATTTTGTCAAAATAGCTTTGACTTTGATTGGGTTTTTTCTGTTTATTTTTTATTCTGAGTGGGAAATGTACGGTTAGGGTATTTGTGGTCAGGTACAAGCTTGCTAAGAAAATTGCCTCTTTATGCAAAAGTAAATTTATCACAGTGTCTGCAGTTTCTGGAAGTATTCTGGAAGCCATGCGTGAAAATAAATTGGGCTGAAAAAGCTGTGAATGAACACAGATGAAACTGTGAGCAAAATATAACATATGAGAAGATGGCCATCTGCATGAAAGATAAGACCCTGGTAAAATTCCTCAGGATCAGTCTGGGATTATTAACCTGCCACCAGTGAATGTTTCTTTAACATTTATCACGTATTTCCATGCACGTATCTATTGCCATTCCAGGCAGATACATGCACACAAATATGTGCATATGTAAATCCTAAAGGATTTACCTGCTGAAGCCAGAATTTTGAGAAGCACTGTCGGTGCAGGAGGAGTTTTTGGACATCAGCAGGGATTTCCCCAAGGAAAGGGAGGTCAGGAACTGGAACTGCCCAGGGAGATGTTGGAGTGCCCATCCCTGGAGGTGTCCAAGGAGGGCCTGGATGTGGCACTGAGAGCTCTGGGCTGGGTGACAAGGTGGGGATCGGGTGACAGGCTGGACTCGATGGCTGGGAGGGCTTTTCCAACCTAGGGATTCTGTGATAACAGTCCCGAGGAAGAGTCACGGAAAACGGGGTAATGGAACCCACAGCACAAAATACCATCACCCTTCTTCACCAAAATAACCAACTAAAATAACCAACTGAAGTACAGGAAGTGTCACCAACTATGCAGTGACAGATTTTCTGCAAGCTGCAGAAAACAAACACGCAGATAACGTTACAGGTCATGTGCTTCCAGCGGAGACAAGAACACTGTGACGGCACTCCACGTGGCAGAGCAGACATCCCCAGTCAGGGATCTTGTCCTCCCGCATCGCTTGCTCTGTGCTGGAAGAACAAACCCTGCCCCATCTCAGGCCCTGCACCCTACCAGTGATGATTTAATTGCCAGCACTAAACCACGGAGATTGTCCTCACAGTGCTCTAAGCAAGCTGAAAATGCTGCCTGGGCACAGCAGGGACCCCCGGCAGAACAGGAGGTGCTGCAGCCAATTAACTGCACTGGAAGGCCGGTCAGGGAGCAGCAGCCACACAGCACACAGGGCTCTGAGGCAGGAGCATGCCACAGCAGCTGCTGGCTGCAGCACTGAGATGGCCCAGAGAGCTCACTGCCTCCTTGAGCCACCCTGACAACGAACACCTCCAACCTGCTCTTCAAACACCAAAACCAGCCGGCGCAGATGTGTGTCCACCTGCAACACACGGCTCAGGGTGGGCAAGGAGAGAAACACACACAGAGTTCAACACACGGCTCAGGGTGGGCAAGGAGAGAAATACACACAGAGTTCAACACACGGCTCAGGGTGGGCAAGGAGAGAAACACACACAGCCCAACACACGGCTCAGGGTGGGCAAGGAGAGAAACACACACAGCCCAACACACGGCTCAGGGTGGGCAAGGAGAGAAACACACACAGAGTTCAACACATGGCTCAGGGTGGGCAAGGAAAGAAACACACACAGAGTTCAACACATGGCTCAGGGTGGGCAAGGAGAGAAACACACACAGAGTTCAACACATGGCTCAGGGTGGGCAAGGAGAGAAACACACACAGAGTTCAACACATGGCTCAGGGTGGGCAAGGAAAGAAACACACACAGCTCGGGGTGGGCAAGAAAAGAAAACCACACAGCCCAACACACAGCTCAGGGTGGGCAAGGAAAGAAACACACACAGCTCAGGGTGGGCAAGGAAAGAAAAACAATTCTTATCTGTAAGATAAAACCCTGCTCCAGTGGCAAAGAGCAACAGATAAGTTTGCACAAGGGTGAGGGCTGGTTCCTGCCCCTGATGCTGTCCTTCTGCAGCTCTTGTTTTAGGGACACGTGCCTTAGGGGAGACCAAATGTTCTGCAGGGTTGATAGAGGATGTAAAAATTAAATCTAATCAAGCAAAACATGATAACCTCAACAAGCTGACAGCAAGAAATAACACCCTTTATCTGTTTCTGTACGTAGATAATATATCTATCTATCTATACACAAGTGAGGCACAGGGGGTAAAGTACTCGGTGTGTTGTTTAATGAATCATTTATGTCTTTGCTGAATATCCAAAATGCATTTCCATACAGATACTGCATCCAGCAGTATCACTCAGTGAGCTTTCTGATCATTCCAACAGGCGTCAGCAGGAAGGACGGGCTGATACAGCAGAGACAAACTAATGCACAACGGGGTTCCCTCTCACAGTGTAACTTCTTGGAGGCATTGAAATATTCACAAAATCAATTGCCATTAACTAGAAGCTCCCTACTCCCTTCTACTCCCCAAGAAAAAAAATTGTGCTCAGTCTAGCTGAGAATTCCAGGGTTAAAAAAAAAAATGGAAGGATATTGCCACTAGAAAAACAGTAAGAAATGACTTATTGTTCTTGTTTCAGAATACTATTGCATAATCAGCATTTGGAAAAGCTTACAGGGGTTGAAGTAATTTCCATGGCCATGTCAAAGTCTTTAGAACTCAGAAAGTCTCGAGGCAGTCTGATCTTGACAAATCACACCAATCTACTCTTTTCTCTTTCCCTGACACAGCAATCTCAGCTTCAGTTTTGCAGACAGCCAGTCTCTACCTTCCACAGCTCTCTCTCCCTCTCTAGGCAGCCTGGATTCATGCAGGATTGAGGCATCTTGCACTCTGCTGTCCAAGGCAGAAAGGGAAGGGTAGAATAACCCAGCCCCACTGCTCAGGAAGTGCCCTGAGCAGAGACAGGGCAAATGTCAGAGACAGGCAGACTTGTCACCTTTCTTGAGCACTTCAGACATCTCGGACCAGCCACCAAAAGCTCTCATCTGATTTCTTACCAGTTTTAATTTACACATTAATGGCTGCAAGATTCCTGAAGGGCACTACGACTCCAGTGGGGAAAAAAAAACAAACCAAAAGAGGTTGAGGATGGGCTTGTGCAAACAGGAACAGTTTTGTGAAGGGAACAAAATGCTACTTTCTTAGAAGTCTGCCCCAAAGCATGGAATTAACACGATATCTGTACCTCCCAGCCAGCTCCCACCAAGGTTTATTTTTAGATGCTCTTTCAGACTCTGCAGAGGGATATTTCTCAGGTGATGTGGCTCAGCCCTAGCTCTCAGTGTCCCAGGAAAGGGCCAGGGCTAGGAGAGAGAGGCTAATGCTTCCTGTGGTTAGTGGATTCAGAGTTAACTTTTGCAAACTTTCAGGTCAGTCCCTCTCCCTTCTAAAGCTCTGCCTGGGCTCAGCAGTGCCAGCAGCCCCTCGTGTGCCCAGGGCAGCCCTGGCAGCGAGGACAGAGCCGGGCTGGCCGGAGCAGCGGGGCAGGAGCTGCTGCCTGCCCCCCGCCCCGCCCTGGCTGTGTCAGGGCGCAGGACCATCGGCAGACACAGGTCGGACAGACAGACAGACAGACAGGACACAGACCCACCTTGTTGGTGCGCGGGTTGAGCATGAGTGGCTTGCCCTTCTCCTTGGTGTGCAGGCTGCGCCGCGCCATCGCGCAGGGCGCCGCGGCCGCGCGCAGTCGGGACAGCATCCTCCTCCTCCTCCTCCTCCTCCTCCGGAGCACCTGGCGGGGCAAAGGCAGCACTGAGGCACCCACAGAGCCCCTGAAACACCCATTGTGGGCAAAGGCAGCACTCAGGCACCCACAGAGCCCCTGAAACACCCACTGTGGGCAAAGGCAGCACTCAGGCACCCAGAGAGCCCCTGAAACACCCACTGTGGGCAAAGGCAGCACTCAGGCACCCACAGAGCCCCTGAAACACCCACTGTGGGCAAAGGCAGCACTCAGGCACCCACAGAGCCCCTGAAACACCCACAGCGGGCAAAGGCAGCACTCAGGCACCCACAGAGCCCCTGAAACACCCACTGTGGGCAAAGGCAGCACTCAGGCACCCACAGAGCCCCTGAAACACCCACTGTGGGCACAGGCAGCACTCAGGCACCCACAGAGCCCCTGAAACACCCACTGTGGGCAAAGGCAGCACTCAGGCACCCACAGAGCCCCCGACACAGCCAGTGCAGGCAAAGGCAGCACTCAGGCACCCACAGAGCCCCTGAAACACCCACTGTGGGCACAGGCAGCACTCAGGCACCCACAGAGCCCCTGACACAGCGACTGTGGGCAAAGGCAGCACTCAGGCACCCAGAGAGCCCCTGAAACACCCACTGTGGGCAAAGGCAGCACTCAGGCACCCACAGAGCCCCTGACACAGCCAATGCAGGCAAAGGCAGCACTCAGGCACCCACAGAGCCCCCGACACAGCCACTGTGGGCAAAGGCAGCACTCAGGCACCCACAGAGCCCCTGAAACACCCACTGCGGGCAAAGGCAGCACTCAGGCACCCACAGAGCCCCCGACACAGCCAGTGCAGGCAAAGGCAGCACTCAGGCACCCACAGAGCCCCCGACACAGCCACTGTGGGCACAGGCAGCACTCAGGCACCCACAGAGCCCCCGACACAGCCACTGTGGGCATAGGCAGCACTCAGGCACCCACGGAGCCAGCAGAGCCCCCGACACAGCCACTGCGGGCTCCTGGTGCCACAGAGAAGCACCTGCAGTGTGAGATCCCTTCTAACACCAGGAAGCAACAGCCCAGATCTGCCCTGCGGCAGCCAGGAGGAGGGAAAGGGCGGAAGGGCTCGCTCGGAGTGCCGAGAGCACAGAGTGGAGGGAACACAGGGATCCTGCCGGCAGAGCAGAAATGCCAGCAGGGACTTCAGCTGTCCCTGGTGACCCGTGGGACCGGCACTGGCGCAAATGGCAGCCAGGACAGCACAGCCTGGGCAGGTGCAGCCACGAAATCCCCACTGAGATCCTCTGGAGCTCTCCAACAACAAAATCTCCTGGCCTGGACAACAGGAGATTCTCTGCTGGCCTGGAGAGAAGCTGTGTCTGTCAGCATACTGAAACCCTGCTACAACAAAATGTGGAATTAAAATGGCCAAAAACTCCACTGATCTGTGGATTCCAGGCTCAGATTTTTACACTTCCAAACTTTAAAAATAGTTTAAAAAAAACTTTATTTTCAGAGTCTATATCCTTTAAAGTAAAGGATGCTCCCCTAAAAAAATTTAAAATTGTTAATATAACTCAAGCTCTAATCCTGACAGGTGTTAGCAACTCTTGGACTCATTTTACTCCATTACTGATCACAAGCTCTTTGGAGAAGAAATTACCATTTACCACACGCTCGTATAAGGCAGGACCAGCAGGGAACGTGCAGTGGGGATCTCTGGAATCCCAGAGATTGTTTCACTGAGCCAGAGAGACAACGGGAAGCAGGGCAGGACCTCACCAGGACCAAGGTCTGTGTGGTGACACAGGGAGGGGACACGCCAGCCAGGCCAGCAGGGGACCAGGAGAGGGGACCCGTCACCCCCCGGCCCAGCTCCACGCTCACAGCCCAGACAGGCAGGGACAGGGAAGCAGGGCATGAGATATTTTTAAGGAATGAAATGATGCATGGCTTGCATTTTTAATTTCTTCCAGATGGGAGACAAAATTGAATTAAGGAACAAAACTTCATTATCTTAAATATCGCCTGAATACTTTAGAAGACCTGCTCTAATCAAATTTGCACATAATCAGCTTTTAAGATGGCAGACTGGTCTTACAAGTTACAATCTGAGGATTTTCTTGAATATCTTTCCAAGCATTAAAAAAACAGGCAAACATTTAACATTTTTCATCATCAGTTATGCCCGAGTTTCTCTTCTGCCCACTACAAAGCGTAGAGGGAAGCTGCTCTGCATCCGGACGCAGCCCTTCCCCTCAACCTTCACTTGTTTGTTGAGGCCTGTGAATGACAAAAGTTCCACTCAAACCCCCTGTGCTGATTTTGTTTTGGGGTAAAGACCATAAATTTGCTGCGTGGAGTGGGACAGGAGGCAGGGGAGGAAGCCTTGCCAGCAGCACCAACAAATGCAGCCTCGAACGTGCTCGTTCCTCCCCAAACCTGCTGGTGGTGGAGTGAGCACTCGGGAAATCAGGATCAGACTCGGGAAATTAATTCTGTGCTGCAAAACACATTAATTCCAGATCAGTTTTAGCTGGTTTTAGTTCTGGTTGCTCACTCGCCATCCCCCCAGGGCTGCAGGTCCATCTCCCCTTTTTGGCAGGGGAGCCCAGAAAGGGTCTGTGACTCCAGTGTCACAGCAAACCCCATCCCAGAGTCCCATCGGCCTGGGGCCACCGTGGCGTCAACCTGCCACCAGCAAACGCCTCAAACAAGCAATTAAAAAGTAGGACAAGCACCACACCCTACCAAACTCTAATTAAATTTAAATTACTTTGGTGCAATTAATGAGCATTGAAGAACCAAACAAGATTGTGGCCCAGATTCACCTGAACTTGATCAATTAACTCTAATCAACGAGGCAGAGGGGGAAAGGCTTTTCAGAGGTGATACAAATCTTGTTTTCCTCCTGACGTGTGAGAGAGGAGACTTGCTCCTCTCCGAGGTGTTACACCAGCACCTAAAATTATTCTCTTGATGGAGGTATCTCAGATTCATAAAAGGGGAGAATCAAGTTTCATTTTCCACTGAGCCCTCTGTTTAGATCCAAGCGATATGATCCCAGTTAATTTATATCCACCACAAAACCTGACTGGGCACTCAGCCCCGAGCTCTCCCGCCCCTGCTCTTCCCATTGTTCCCTGTTTGTTTCCTCTCCCATTCTGCACGTTTCCCTCAACTCCTTTTGTCACAGACTTTTGAATGTGGTTTAGCAAGGGCTTGCCTCCCAAACACACCCTGCCCCGACCCCACGAAGCAGGAAATCCTCTCCCATGCCCATGTTGCTCTGCAGGGCTGCCAGCAGCTCTGTCCCAGGGCCGTGGCTCTCTGTGACCCAGCCCAGCTCTGCTGGCACCCGTGGGCAAGGACAAAGGGACACGAAGCCTCACGCTCTGTGGCTCGCATCTGCTGGGGAGCCCCAGGAAAACGTCTGGGGGAAAGGTCCCCAAAAGGGCCCCAAGCCACGTCCAGGTTTCAAGGAGATGGAAGGGCTGGACTGTGCTGCTGTCTGGAGAGGCTTTAACATGGTTGGTGATGGGTTTGTAGGAGAGAGGCCAGGCCTGACAGGGTGGTAGTAAAACCATAAAAAAAGGAGAGATCATTTTGGCAGTAGAGGCTGACAGAGAATCCCAGAGTGGTTTGGGTGGGAAGAGACCTCAAAGCTCATCCAGTGCCATCCCCTGCCATGTGCAGGGACACCTTCCACTGTCCCAGGCTGCTCCAAGCCCCATCCAGCCTGGCCCTGGGCACTGCCAGGGATCCAGGGGCAGCCCCAGCTGCTCTGGGCACCCTGGGCCAGGGCCTGCCCACCCTCCCAGCCAGCAATTCCTAATTGCCAAGAGCCCAAAATCTGTGCCTGCCCTCTGGCACTGGGAGCCATTGCCTGGCTGCTGTCCCTGCAGGCCTTGTCCCCAGTGCCTGGGCAGCTCTGCTGGAGCCCCTGGAGGCCCTGGCAGGGGCTCTGAGGTGTCCCTGGAGCCTTCTCTTGTGCAGCTGAGCAGCCCCAGCTGTGCCAGGCTGGCTCCAGAGCAGAGGGGCTCCAGCCCTGGCAGCAGCTCCGTGGGGGAGGGATGAGAACTGGGGGAAAGAGCAGCACCTGCCACGCTGTGAAAACACACAGAGAGGACTGAGGCTGGGCAATGTCCTGTGAGGAAAACAGCAGAATTGAATGAGGAATAAATTCCTGCCCAAACCTGTGTCAGCATAACCAGAATCTCTGCTCGCCCTTCGGTGCCTGGCAATGGTGAGAGCTACACAAGACTGTGGAGCACCTCCAGACTGAGCCCAGCACAGCTGGGAATTTTTGAGTTGCTGTGTCACAAATTAAGGGGATTAAATCCTTCAGCACAGCAGAGGACAGCTCCCTGCTGTGCCTTATCAGGAGGCATCTGCCCAGGTCAAACTAATTACCAATACGCACAAGCGCCCTTATCTGGGAGCAAATGTTCTCCTGCTCCAATTATGGATTTGTTAAATGGCAAAACTTACTTTTAAGGGAAAGGTTCGTCACGCTCTTAAAAGGCAGAATTAGGCTGGCCAGAGAGTCGGGAAGCTGAGAGCCAATTAAAGCGAGGCCAGCTTCAATTAGTGCCCGGGCTGCCTGACCCGTGGGTCTCCCCTCAGTGCCAAGGGGCGCCTGTCCCTGCACAGCAGCTCCTGCTGCATGACTCTGCAGCCTGCCTTCAGTTCGAGGGCTCGGGAAACACAAATGCATCTCCAGCGCTCCTGAAATCCTGTGCCAGTGGTTTCTTCCAGCCTGTCTTTCATGCACAGAAACTGACCCGTGTTGAGGAGCTTTTCTGTATTGACAAGCTGAAATCATTAATTCAAGGCCATGGAGGCCCCACAGGATTTCCAATCTTTAAGGCCTCAACCATTTCTAAGCCAACAGACATTGTCTCCTATGCCCCCACAGCCATCCCTCTGTGAGCCTGCACCACCTCAGGTCTGGAGTGGATGCACCATGCACTCTATTTTCTTTTTTTTTTTTTTTCATTAATAATCAGCCCAGCCTGGCCCACCCAAGCATGACACAAACCAGGCACGCTCTAGCCGGCTTCATCACTTCAGCAATGATAAAGCAGTCTAAAATTATTACACGAGGCGAGCACGGGCTGTAAGTGTGTCTCCCCACGAGACCTGCACTAAAGAAAGCAGCTCTCCCTGCACCCACCACCCTTCAGCAGGACAAGGAGACGCTTTTGTTCCAGAACAGGGGCATCCCAGGAGGGAGGAGCACGCGGCTCTGCACAGCAGCTCGGCGCCCCCGCCTCCCTGCGCTGCCCAGATGCTACTGCTGAGCAAAGCCAGCAGGAAACAGCGGCGGCAAAGCTGCTCCAGGCTCCCTCCAGCAAAGTCCTGGGCCACCGCTTTAGAGGGCATTTCTAAGGCACCTTGAGATCTGCAGATTAAAAGGAACAGTCAGGGGCAGAAATTACTAATTAAGTGTTTGGCAGAGGCAGGTGGGTTATTTTGGAAGCAGATCTTTAGCATATTGGAATTGCTTTTTTTCCCTTTTATCGGCCAGTCCAACAGGAAGAAAAGTTAGGTGTGGAGAGCACTCAGGCAGAGTAAGCAAGCTCACCACTCCAGGCTGGAAACATTCACTAAACAAAGCACACTCAGGTGAATTTGGATGGAAATTATTTCAGAACTTTCCTAAAAAGAGTATTTGTCAATTACTGTAATTTACAGTACTATCAGACTTCTTGCAGCACGAGCAGAAAGCGGGGCTGAATTGTTTGGTATTGGGGTCTTGGTGAGTAGCAGCTCTTTCCAGACAACATCAGAGAGCTGTATTTTCATACATTTACTGACCTAAATATTCTGATTCTTAAGCACCAGAAAGTCCATTATCTTTTACTGTGGAAACTGCAGCAGCAGTATTTCTGGCCAGGTCTGACAAGGTGTATTCAAATTCTTGATTTATTTTTATTTGTGTAACTAGGAGGGCTACTGGTGGTAAAGGTAAGGACAAAGACCTCACGCTAAAAGCCCTCAGAACAGGAGGAACAGCAGAAAGGTACTCATGCTCTGTTCTGGAGAGCCGGCACGCCCCTCTGCTGGAGCTGCTCGACTCAGAAACACTGATTTATTTTTTTGGGTAAAGGTTGAGGGGTGGACAAGGATGTTCCCAGCAACTGCTGCATTTACAAATGGGAGCTCTTTGTGGGAAAGCAGCTCAGCCCAGAGCACAGAGAAGCCGAGCTGCTGGTAGCTCAGTGCAGGTGAAGTGTACATCTGCCAACCTCTTACAAACCTCGGCGTGTGCTGGCTTTAAAAAGAAATACCCCACCTAAACTACAGAAGAACCAGAGAACCTGTCCATGCACCACGGGCTACCAGTGCTGCTCCAGCTGCAGGGAAGGTGCGGGCACCACTCGTAAAGATGAGCGTTCAATTAGTGCTCACTCAACCACGGCGTGCTACCACGCAACTTTGACAGCCTCTGCCTCAGTTTGCGGAGCAAAAAGCTCCAAATCTTGCCTGCACTCAAGCTGCTGACTCACAAGCCACCGCACAGGATTATCAGAACTTCCCTCCTGTGACTGTAACACACAGTTTCTTCTAAAATACAGGCTCGGGTTAAATTTCTACAGATGTTATAGCCTCTAATAAGGCATTAGACACTGCTGGCTGCACACAGACGGGCCACCTGCAGAGCTGCACATTCTGCCCAGCTCTTTCATTTGCCCATATGTAAATTACAGGTACATAGAAAACCTCCTTTTGATGTTCACTACTTCTTGGAATTACCAACACAAACACACCAAATAACCGACATTTGGTGGTTTTGATCTTGCTTGGCTGCAAGACTGTCCTTTTTCACCGACCCTTTATCAATGTGCTGTAAGTTTGGTTTGGTTTTTCTCCTGTTAATTATGAGATTCTTGCCATGACACAACACCCCGGGTTGCTCAGACAACACCCGTTAGTCAGTATTTTTTAGCGGAGCCAGCGACGGCGGCGTGTCAGCCACGGCCGCTCGGCTGAAGGAGCAGCCAGGAGGCCAAACCCAAACAGCAACTCCGGAGTGCCGGGCGGCGCTTCCTGCTCCAAGGCCGCGCCAGCTGCTCCGCTCCTTCCCAACTTTCACTCTCCGGGGCCGCGGGGAAGTTGAGGGCAGGTCGGGCCCGGCGCGGGGGGGCGGCAGGAGCGGCTGGGCCCGCTGGGTGGGCGCTCCCCGCGGCCTCGGGCAGCTCCCGGCGGGCGGGCTGGCAGCTCCATTTGTCACCGTCCTGACAGGGGTAAACACGCACGGGCGCAGCCGGGGCTGCTTCCCCCGGCTCCTCGCGGGCACCTCCGCACCTGCCGCAGGGCCCGGCGCTGCCTCCGCCGCAGGCCGAGCCGCGGGGCCTCGCACCGCCGTGCTGCTGCTTCGGCACTACCCCCCGCGGGGCCGGGCCGGGGACACGGAGCATCCCGGGCGGGCTACATCCCCTCCCCGCGCCCGGGCGGCCTCCAGCCCCTCAGAACGCCCCGTAGACACGGGTTTATAAAGAGAGAGAGAGGCCTGTGGTGCGCCGCCGCAGTTGTATAATTGTTACCAGAACGGGATCTACCTCCTCCTGCGGCTGCTGCCCGCTGAGCGATGCCGGCCGAGGACCTGTTCCTACTGAGCGAGAACAGCGCCCGCCCGCCGGAGCTGCGTCGACCGCAGAACCCGCCACTGAATGGAGCCTACACCGAGGCGGCGGGGAGGGACACCCCGGGAGGCGGGTGTTGGCCGTGACTGACAACTCGTGCAACCAATAGAAGGGAAGGAAGCTCGCCGGCGGCTGCGGCGTTTGGCCAATGAACGTTTTATCCCGCCTCCGCAGAGGGGAAAGGGGGACAGGCACGGCGGGGTGGGATCTGTCACAGGTTAATTGGACTGGCCAGACAGCCAATCAGCGCGGAGGGGCGGGCCGAGGGGCGGGACTGGGGATGGGAGTGTGGCGGAACTGGGAACGTGAGGGGAACGTGAGGGGACAGGAATGGGAATGGGGAACGGAGAACGCGAGGGGACGGGAATGGGAATGGGAATGGGGAACGTGAGGGGACGGGAATGGGAATGGGAATGGGGAACGAGGAACGTGAGGGGAACGTGAGGGGACGGCAGTGGCAATGGGGAAGGGGGAACGTGAGGGGACAGGATTGGCAATGGGGAACGGGGAACGTGAGGGGACGGGAATGGCAATGGGAATGGGGAACGGGGAACAGGGAATGTGAGAGGACAGGATTGGGAACGGGGAACGTGAGAGGACGGGAATGGCAATGGGAATGGGGAACGTGAGGGGACAGGATTGGCAATGGGGAATGGGGAATGTGAGGGGACAGGGATGGCAATGGGGAACTGGGAATGTGATGGGATGGCAATGGCAATGGGGAATGAGAAACGTGAGGGGACGGGAATGGTAATGGCAATGGGGAATGGGGAATTTGAGGAACGTGAGAGCATGGGAAATGGGAATGGGGAACATGAAGGGACAGGATCCATGAGGGGTTGGAAGCCATAATAAGATGGAGATCTGTGAGGGGATGGGGCTGTGAAGGGCTGGGAGCTGTGAGGAGCTGGGGTCCGTAAGGAGACAGGCCTGTGAGGAACTGGGGTCCATAAGGGGACAAGGCTCTGAGGAACTGGGGTCCATAAGGGGACAGGGCTGTGAGGAACTGGGGTCCATAAGGGGACAGGGCTGTGAGGAACTGGGGTCCATAAGGGGACAGGGCTCTGAGGAGCCTGGGTCCGTGAGGGGACAGGGCTGTGAGGAACTGGGGTCCATAAGGGGACAGACCTGTGAGGAACTGGGGTCCATAAGGGGACAGGGCTCTGAGGAGCCTGGGTCTGTGAGGGGACAGGGCTGTGAGGAACTGGGGTCCATAAGGGGACAGGGCTGTGAGGAACTGGGGTCCATAAGGGGACAGGGCTCTGAGGAGCCTGGGTCTGTGAGGGGACAGGGCTGTGAGGAACTGGGGTCCATAAGGGGACAGGGCTGTGAGGAACTGGGGTCCATAAGGGGACAGGGCTCTGAGGAGCCTGGGTCTGTGAGGGGACAGGGCTGTGAGGAACTGGGGTCCGTAAGGGGACAGGCCTGTGAGGAACTGGGGTCCGTAAGGGGACAGGCCTGTGAGGAGCCTGGGTCCGTGAGGGGACAGGCCTGTGAGGAACTGGGGTCCATAAGGGGATGGGCCTGTGAGGAGCTGGGGTCCATAAGGGGACAGGGCTGTGAGGAACTGGGGTCCATAAGGGGACAGGGCTGTGAGGAACTGGGGTCCATAAGGGGACAGGGCTGTGAGGAACTGGGGTCCATAAGGGGACAGGGCTGTGAGGAACTGGGGTCCATAAGGAGCCTGGGTCCATGAGCAGACCCGTGAGTGCTGTGTGGCAGCCAGGACAGTGGGGACCGTGGCTCCACAGGGGCATCCTGCTGTGGAGGAGGCTGAGGGGGAAAGGCAAAGCAGGAGGAAGGAGCAGACAGCAGGGACAGGGAATGTGGTCACTCCACAGAGAGTTCCTTGTGGCAACATGGAAGCTGCTCCCAGTGGCCAGGGCCACCGTGCTGGATGCCCTGCATGGAACAGGGCTCCTCAAAACATGCAGGGCCATAGCGCTGAGGTAAGCCCTGCCTGATCTGCTGCCTCACGGGGCCTGGAGGGCTGGCATACCCTTGGACTCAAACAGAGGGCTTGGCAGAAGTCATCGAGGCAGATAATACTGCAGGTCAGCACTGAAATTGCAGAAGAAAAGAGCAAAACCACTACTTTTCACAATAACACTGGGCTGTTTGTCCTCACAATGGACAGTGGAAGTGATACCCATCCTCAGCTCAGCCTCCACAGAGTTTAGAGAGAGAAAGCACAGGGGTGTGAAACACGGCAGCTCAGCCCATCCCAGCCTTCGTCTGCCTCCTCTCCAGGCCAAACTCAGATGTTTTCCAGTGCTGCAGATTTTGAGATTGTTAATCACAGAATCCTGGAATGGTTTGGGTTGGACAAGAGCTTCAATCTCATCCATGGCAGGGACAGCTTCCACTGTCCCACGCTGCTCCAAGCCCCATCCAGCCTGGCCTGGGACACTGCCAGGGATCCAGGGGCAGCCCCAGCTGCTCTGGGCACCCTGGGCCAGGGCCTGCCCACCCTCCCAGCCAGCAATTCCTAATTGCCAAGAGCCCATCTCATGCTCGCCACTTCCAGTTAAAAAGAGAATTTTTTCTTTTAACAAGAACTTTTATTAAGTGAGAATTTTAATTCTCTGCCACTGGCACCGAACATGATTTAAATAGTTTGATGTACGAAGGAGCACGGTGCAGTTAAAAGAAGCAGAGTCACTATAGTAACAGTATCAGATATGTAAACCTACTTAATCAAAACCCCCTCTCCTAATTATGATTTTGAGGCCTGTCATGAGGAGCACATTCAGCTGCTTTCCCTCTCCCCTCCCCGTCAGCATGACTGTGGCTGGTTTGAAACGTTTCTGAATAATGCTGCTCTGCACCCATCAACAAAAGAGATTGCGAAAATAACCTGCAAGGTCACGCCTTTGTGCCAGGCTAAAAATAGCCCAAATTGGAGGCATTTAAAAATGCCTGGCATCCTACCCAAATTGCATAAATCACTCCTGCTGTAAACCTGTGTCACTCCAGGCCTGTGGAGGATATTCCCCAGGATCACCTAATGAGCAGCTGGGGCCTTGCTGGAACAGGCTGTGCAGCACTTTGTTGTGAGAGGATGGCTGCCTGGAGAGCTGGGCTGTGATTAGTCACAGCAGAGGAAAACCTGCACCCCAGGGTCTGCCCAGAGCTCCCAGCAGCGGGGCTGGAGGCAGGACAGCCGTCACTTCCAGCCCCCTGCCTCTGCTGTGGCTCACTCCCAAATCCAGGCTCCAAGCCTTTCCCAAGGCACGGGTCACTGTGCAGAGGAGGAGGCCTGGCCCACGCTCTGTGCCCCAGCTGCCTCGGGGACAGCAGGACGTGGAATCACAGAACCATTTGGGTTGGAGAAGCCCTCACACCCTCAGTCCAACCACTGCTCCCCCAGCACTGCCAGGGCCACCACCTGCCCCAAGTGCCACATCCGCACGGCTCAAGGGATGGGGTCTCACCAGCTGTGCCAGGGCTGGACAGCCCTTTCCATTGGGAAATTCCTGCTGCTGTCCACCCTGAGCCTGCCCTGGCCCAGCCTGAGGCCGTTCCCTCTGCTCCTGTCCCTGTTCCCTGGAGCACAGCCCGACCCCCCCCGGCTGTCCCCTCCTGTCAGGAGCTGTGCAGAGCCACAAGGGCCCCCCTGAGCCTCCTTTGCTCCAGGCTCAGCCCCTGCCCAGCTCCCTCAGCCTCTCCTGGGGCTCCAGCCCCTTCCCAGCTGTGCCAGCCCCTCGGTGTCTCTCTCTGTGAGTCTCAGAACCAGAGGAGCAGCTGCTCCTCCCTCCTCCGCAGGGCTTTTATCACCGTATTTGGTGCTCTCTCGGGAGTTTCCCCTGGCACACGGAGCTCTGCCGCTCTGCCGCCGCCCAGAGAAGAGCCGTGGAGCTGCTGCTGGGCTCTGTAAGTCCATCCAGCTCGGAGCTGCCACCCCGCCGGGCTGGGCCGGAGCAGCCTCCGCGAGGGGTGGGAATTCATTCACAAATTCCTAACGCAGCAGACGGCTGTTTCATGATCACTCCACCTTTCATGTGTGCACACAGGCCGTTGCATCTTACTGTGGTTCCCTTCCAGAGGGGGCCAGTGGTTTGTGCTAAATTAAAACTCCCAAAAATCATCACTGTTTGAAGGTGGTTCTCTTAAATCACACCAAGGTGGTTTCTTAAGTCACTTCCACCATCCGAAAACTGTATTCTATTTCTCTTTGTGGTCTTCCTAGGCTTCTGGCCACCTTCTGCTTGTTTTTTGTCTCTTTGCTGAAGTGAATTTCCTTTTTTTCTCCATTTTTTTTCGTGACAAACCACAGTGGTTTTAACCACTTAATCACTGATAAAGTACACAGAAGACTTTTGTTCCCCATCTTTGACATAGTTTTGACTCTCCCCTCCATAACATTTTCAGTTTTTCAAGTATCTTATTTAAAGTATCATCACCAGCACTGGACCCTGTGTTCTTGTTTTCCCTGTCACTGATCCTTGATGCAAATAACCAAACCAAAGTAATCTCTGTTCTAGTTGCCTAGATCTGTCCTTTCATTCCTTCCATGGTGCCTCACTGTCACTCCCACAAACTCACTGATAATGCAGCTCTGTGTGTGTACAGCTGATACAGAACAAATAATTATTTAAGCAGCGATACTGGCTTTTATCTCACTCCAGTCTCAGAAGGTTTTGCATCATGGACTAGCAGAACAAGCCATCCCTCAGAAGGTTCCTGTGGTTTGATGAAAGCTGGCCTCTTGGCCTTCTGCCCTTTATTTCTGTTAAAAAGCAATGTTGATTGTTCATTCTGACACGCCTGATACAGATGGATGACCCTGCTGACTCTTCACATTTACATGAGGCAGTAGAGATGATGGCTGCCCTGAGGCAAGGTTTGTGAAGAAAAATAATGTCTTTTATTACACCAATTCCACTGAAAGATATTTACTGCTCTCCGCCAGCCTTGCCCCTTTTACTTCTTTACAGTAACAACAGAACTGAGTATGTTTACACTGTTTCCATTCTTTGCATTCAATTTCGGACAGGAAATTTCATTCTGTTTTAAAGCATTTCTGTGTAAAATTTCTCATTTAGCCTTTTTTGGCTCCAGTGTGTGCAGAAGAGTGTGGGGTCCCGAGACCAGCTCACATAGGAACAGCCCACAGTGGTGCTGAGTTACAAGTTCCTTTATCAGAGACTCTCACTGTAGGTTAACATGTCTGTCTTTTGCTGCTTTTAAGTTTATGTTTTACTTTCTCTTCTTGTGATCTGCAGCCACTTTTTAGGCCAGTCTGATCTCAGGTCAGATCTAATCTGCTGAACTGCTGGACAGCAAGGGGCACGGTGAGAAATCCTGAGAGGGGCTGACCCGGTGAAATTCGGGCTAGATAGAAGCACAACGCTCTTTATGGTGAGCATGGTCAATTTATCGATATAAATTGTAATGAAGCTGGTGAGGCTGGCCCGGGTTGCCCAGAGAGGTGACAGATGTCCCGTCCCTGGGAGCACCCAGGGCCAGCTGTGACGGGGCGCTGGAGGCACCACAGCCAGCGGCTCTGGCAGCGGCAGCCTGGGCCATTTTGGTGCTTTCATCCCTAGCAACGCTGCTTTTCTGCTGGGAATGGCGGCGAGCCCCTTCCTCCGCGAGCCACCCCACAGCAGCCCCTCTGCCCCCTCTGCTCGGGCTCCGTGCGCTCCGTCTCGGCTGAGGGGGGCACGGCAGCGGCGTCCTTCCCGTCCCGACCCGCGCAACGCGGCTCGGCGGCGCCCGCTGGCGTCCCGGGCACGGAGCGGAGCACAAAGCCGAGCGGAGCACAGGGCCAGGACTGCCCTCTTCTGATCGCTCCGGGGATGCCGAGCCGCGACTGGCTGGCAGCCTTTGTCCGACCGCGGCGCGCTCAAAAAGCACCAAACCGCGAATTTCACGGCGGGTTTGCAAGTCCCCAAGGCTCGCTGACCTCAGTTAAGCTGGAAAGAGCTTAGACACTTCGGGAGAGTCCAACCCCATCGACAGGGCCTGGTGCACTCGGGTATAAGATCTTGGAATAAGGGCCTTTTGGTCTCTCTCACCTCACAGGGTGTGGATCTTGCTGCAGGATGAGGATGGAGCTTCCAGGGACTGATCAGAGCCAGAATGGGCTTGGGAATGACAGAATCGGTCCCGTCAGCCTATGCAAATTCCAGGAGCTGTTTCTGCCCTTACCTGATGGACACCTCACTGAGCCTGGGCTCCCAGGCACTCAGCCTCTGCTGAGAACACTCTGCTTTTGTCTCCATGCGGCACCAACCGACGAAAATAACAGAGAAACCTGCCAGAAAAGATCCATTAACCTTCACGGGTCTCAAGTTGCACTGGCTGGGGACGCTATAAAATGCATTTTCTGTACTTGTTAGCACAGTGTCATACAGTCAGCCCCAACTTTTCTGTGTCTAGCAAAGGATGGCATCCCAACCACTGCAAAACGACCTAATTTCCCACAAAGTGAGGAGAGGGCTGATAGGCAGAGCGCCATCCTGGCAGTAAGGAGAAATGTCTTTTCTCTTTGAGTCACCATTCCCCTGCTGGGCTGCCGGCCACCCGTGGGACTCTGCTAAAGCAGGGGTACAGCTGCTGGCCCACGGTGTTCCCTCTGTGTCCTGCTTGAGCTCCTCTGCATTTCATCCTACACGCACTCTCACAGGGCATATGCTGCTAGCTGAACCTTGAAATCCAGCTTCTCCTGTGGGAAAGGGCTGATATTAAAACACTGAAACATTTAGGCTTTAGGAAAATACCTGATCCAGGGTATATCACGGTGAGTTTTTGCATATCACTCTAAGAGTAAAGGACAGAAATCCCTTACATTAATTGTGCATTTTGTCACTTCACAGAAAGCACAGGTTTGGGACAAATCTGGGTTTGGGACAGTGTCAGATGTCTCAGTTATGAGGCATCTGAGTAGGCAGATATGAGAGTTAAAAAAGCTCTGCTGTAAGGTGAGCTTTGGCGCTTATTCAGAAGCCCTTCTGTAGTTTAAATTACAGAGGACCTAACTCAATCAAGAGTTCATCAACGATGTTGTGAAAGGAAGTCTCCAATTCTCAACAGCTTCACAAACAGGATTTTTCTCTTTTCTGAGAGCTGGAGAACTTGAGCCTCTTAGAAATCCAGCCCTACTTGGCTAACATGTTTTGTTTCTCTTTTCCATCCTGGCTGAAGCTTGTTTTCCCCACTGCAAGGATCAGGTGGGCTGAGGCTGAAGGGAATCAACACCTAAAGGTACGTGAGGATTGAAGAGCGGCAGGAGCCACGGCCCCGCTCTGCTCTGAGGTCTAAGGCAGGAAGCAAGCCACCAGACAGTGAATATTAGGAACAGCTTACCCTCCCGAGCCTGCTCCTGACCCCTTCATGTTCCCCAAAGGGTCTCCCAGCAAGATTTGCTGCCCCCTCTCCTTTGCAGGCCCTCAGCTGAGGGTCGGTCACCCCTGCTGTCCCTGGGTGGGTTCTGGGGGCGCCTGGCGTCTCTGCTGTGATGAAAGAGGGCTGGGCTCCCTATGGGACACTGCCAACACTGCCACAACCCCCAGCCCCCACCACGGCCATCCCTGAGCCCCCTGCGAGGCCAGGCCCTGCTGGAATCCAAAATGCAGGAACTCTCAGAACTTTGGGCCTGTAAGCCAAAGCCTAGAATTAAACACGGGATTTCACAGAATCACAGAATTTCTAGGTTGGAAGAGACCTTCAAGATCATCGAGTCCAACCCATGTTCTAACACCTCACTTTGATCCGAGACCTCGGAAAAGGCTCCCAAACTGAGGTGCTAGAAGTGAGAATGTGGATTAATAGTTTAAAGCAGAGACACGCTGAGCTAAGGGGACGAAAATTTCGAGTTTTAGAGTTTAAGAGATAGAAAAAATAAAAGTGGTTAGAGAGGTGAACAAGGAGTTTAGAAGGCACTGCTGTAGGTAACATATAGAAAAAATAAAAGTGGTTACAGAGGCGAGCAAGGAGTTTAGAATGCAGTGCTGTAGGTAAGATGCAGAAGAAATAAAAGTGGTACAGAGGTGAACAAGGAGTTTAGAACGCAGTGCTGTAGGTAAGATGCAGAAGAAATAAAAGTGGTTACAGAGGATGGTTTAGCAGGCACACCTATCAGCTCAGTGCTACCTGGGGAGAGGAAGGTGGCTCATCCCTGTGGTGTTTGTGAGGGTTCCCAGGACGAGAGAAGAGATAAGAATCTGACTCCATGTTCTCAGAAGGCTGATTTATTATTTTATTATATATATTATATTAAAGAATGCTATACTAAAACTATATTAAAGAAAGAGAATGGATACATCAGCAGGTTTAACAAGAATGGTAATGAAAGCTTGTGATTGACTCCTCAGAGTCCATCATAGCTGATGGTGATTGGCCATTAAGTTAAAACAATTCACATGGAACCAATCAAAGAGGCATCCTATGGTAAATGATCTCCAGACCACATTCCAAAGCAATCAGATAATTACTGTTTTAATTCTTTTCTGAGGCTTCTCAGCTTCCTGGGACAAAAATCCTGGCAAAGGGATTTTTCAGAAAATATGACAGTGACACATCCCTCTGCCACCCTTGTCAGAGGGGACACTGAACGTGCTGTCTAAGCTGAGGATGGGCACTCTTGTGTTTCAGCCACACTGGCACAACACAGGAGGCCTGGCCAGTGTGGGCTCAGGTCTCCAGAAACAGCAAAATTCCCTTTTCTGTTCTAACATCTGCTGCCAAAATGCCAACCCCAGCAAGCACAGTGCGCAGCCACTCGCAGGCAGGCAACAAAGCTGGCCCAAATGACTTTGCTGACCTTCCTGGGGATGCTGTGCTGCAGTGCTCGGCTGGAGAAAACCTGCCAGACACAAATCAGCAGGACTGAACACCTCCCGGCTTTCTTCACAGGAGCGGGGAGCCCTGCGAACCCAGACCTACACCTGCTCCTCGCAGCTCACACGTATCCCAGCAGCTGAGATCCCATTATCTTTCCCAGCAGGGGGAAAAGCTTGGCGTGAAGCCATGGACTGCCGGCGCACCTCCCTGGAAACCTGTGCGTCACAGGCACTGGAAACGGAGATTGCTGGAGGATGTGAGGTGAGAGCAGGGCTCTGGCCCTGCGGTGGCCCCAGTATGGGGTCGATCTGTGGGAGATAACGCAGGCTGTGGGTGGGGAAAGCCGGCACCCAAGTTTGATGAATTTCCCTGCAGAGGGCGGCCTGTCCTTGCCTAAGACGGCTCGCGGCCCCAAGAGCTGCGCGACTCCGAAATTAAAATCAAACAAAAATCAAACAGTTCTAGGCAGGAAACACAGCTATTCCCACCTGCCAGCGGAAGAGCTGCCTTGCAGAGTGCCAGCCCTGGCTCGAGGCATCGCCCAAAAGGAGACCTTTGTCTGGCTGCAGCTCTGCGCCCCAGCACCTCAGCTGGAGATAGGCTCCTGCTGGCACTCCTTGAGTCCACCACTCTGCTCTGCCATGCCTTCCCCTCTCAGGATTTCTCCCTTCCCTCGTTCTTCTTCTGTCCTCAGAGGGCAGATCCCGGCTGTTCTGTGGCGGTGCTGAGCAGGGAGCTCGGTGTGTCCAGAGGAACCTCGGCCCGCGGTGAGCCGGAGCAGCCGGGACGCGTGGGCTCAGTGCCTGCCCTGCCCTGGAGCAGCTGCTGCGGGAGGTGGGTTCCCTGCAGGCTGCCGCTTGTTCTAACCTGCTGCCCTGGGCCGGGCGGCCTCTAAAGATACCTTCCCACCCAAACTGCTCCATGGGTCTATGAAAGCTTCTCTGTTGGGAAAGAAAACCGGATCACGCCTCACTCTTTTCATCAGTCAGCCTCAAAGCATTTTTTTCACCCCCTCCCTCCTATTTTGCAAGTGAGATCGAGGACATGCAGACAGAGCTCAGCAGACCTCAGGGAGGAGCAGGCTGCAGAGCAAGCCCCAGGGCAGCTCTGCCTGGCTCCAAATCACAGGTTTGGAGCACCAGGGCTGGCTGACAGAAGCTGGGCGTGAGCATAGTGATGCTCCTGTGAAAATCCAGCAGCACAGAGAGACCCTGTTGCTCCTGGAGGAGTGGCTCAAAGTGGCAGGCGAGAGGAGGGAGCAGCTTAGCCTTTACTGACAGCTCCTGTGTTGCAGGGATGCAGTTTGGAGTGACCTGCTGCGGGAACAGTCCCTTGCCAGGTGCAGAGGTGACAAACAGGTCTGCCCACGTCTGGCTCAGTCGGTGTGAAATGTCACTCCGTGCCTCTGGACACACAGGAGTCACAGCCAAAGGAAGACACCAGGGCTCCTGCTGTTCAGCTCCTCTGCCAGTGCCTCCCTGGTTAAATATTCCAGCGTGTTGCTCAGCAGCTCACAGGCTGGCATTCCTGCCACCGTGGCCTTTGGTTCCCCGTTAGTTTATCCATCAGAGGCTGAGGGACGGCGCAGCCTGTGTGAGGATGAAGGGGTGACACAGCCACTGCCACCCAGACACCACTGCCACATTGCTATCCCCAGCAGGCCTGTCCTGCTGCCAGGGCCGTGGGGCAGCTCCCCCAGGCCCTAGGGACACTCGGGGGGTGCTGGGACACAGCTCTGGGATGAGATGGACGTGGCTCAGAAATGGCATGGGCCATGCAGAGGCAGTGTGAGCCCCTGATCTGCTGCTAATTTTGGGCAGAAAAGCTGATTCCTCTGCATCCTTTTGTAGGAAGGCAGTGAGCTGTCTGGGCTGTGGGACACAGAGCAGGCTGAGTTAGTGGCAGGAGCACCCCAGTATGTGGCCTTGTTTTGCTGCAGTGGCAGACTTTTGAGCCTGTAATGAACAAGCATCGCACCCCATCTTCTCTGGAGAGAGAGGATTTTCTTCTTCCTTCCTTTCACAGAGGACACTTCCATGGGACACACAAGGAAAATCTGGAGGCCTCTCCAGTTCGTGTTTAACTGTTCCCAGGAGGATTCTCTCTGGTTTATGGACCTCCCTGGGGACTGTGTGCCTGCAGTGGACAGACAGCAGCAGTACAAGCGTCCTTCCTGCCTTGCCCTGCCTTCCTCACAGCCAGCTGTGCCCAAGGATTGACTCTGGAGCCTGAGGAGGTGCCCTCAGGTGAGGCTGTTCTGCGCCCCTGCAGGGACTGCTCTGGGCACTGAGGAGAGTTCCTTGGTAGGACACCGTGCTGCACATCCACACGCATCCCGTACGTCCAGCTCCTACAAAAACGTGGGCTACTTGCTCAGGGATGGAGTAACTCCACTACCAACCACCTCCAGCCAGCTGGAAAAGCTTGACCTCTGCCAGTTTTACCCCTACAACAGCACAGAGAAGTTCTCCTGAGGGAGGAATTCCCTCAGCGGGTGAAGGAAGGTGAGAAGATGTGGCTGACCTTTGTCACGAGAAGGCAAGATGGAGCTGTGAGGTTGGAAACAAACCTTCCTGGTCTGGAGTGCTGATCCAGGGCTGGCTGGCCAGGTGGGCCAGGTGCTCAGCGCACGAAGCACGTGTGTTTATGTGCACACACACACAGAGGTGAGCCCTGCTGTGCCTGGCTGGGTCCAGGCCGTGCACGCGGCGAGTCTCCTCTCCCCTTTCCCCTCCGAAACCACCAAGTGCTTTAGGGAAGGACTTGCCTGGATGACTGGTGGCTTCCCAGCGTCCAGCTGCTCCTGGGCACTGGGATTTGCAGAACACAGGAAGGACACCGGGCTGGAAGCGTTTTGCTCCCTCCCTGCATGTTGCTGCTCCCTGGGGAACGTGGCTGCCTCTGGATGCTCTCGGGGGAGCCGCCGGGAGCTGTGGCACGGAACGGGTGTGATGGGACGCTCCTCACTGGGTGGAGCTGGCTCCACCTGGCTCCTGCTGGCTCCGGCAGGGTTTGGGGACAGACAGCACACACACAGTTTTAAGGGGAGTATTTCAGCACTAAATTGCCGTCCTGTGCCCCGTTTCACCCCACCCGCAGGGCAGGAACCCTCCGGGAGCAGCGGGCTGAGCTCACGGACAGGCGAGGGCACCGCGGGCTCCACGCCAGCCCTGCTCACGGCCGCATCGCTGCTGCTCCCCGGGCCCCCTCGCCACAGCCTGGCCACGTTCAGGCTGTTCCACTGGCCCCTCTTCCCTCCTGAAATGCCTGATGGACTAGCAGGAACGTCCCAGGAGTTTGAAATCTCTGGTGGACACAAACGCTTCATGCAGCATTAACATACGCAGGGATTAACTCTGTTTTATATAAATAACAGGAATTTTTTTAATTAATAATATCAATTTAATTAATAAAATTAATTATGATTTTCAGAGTAATTCCTGTGTATGTCAACAGGAATCTTTATGAAGCTTTGAGGAGAATATACCCCAGGCCATCTTTGATAGCACAGATGGCCTTGGGTATATTCTCAAAGATGGCTGTCAAAGATGGCCTGGGGTATATTCTCTCCAAAGCTTCATGAAAATTCATATAAACGTCCTAAAGCACCTAATTTTCACTGCAACGTTAATGAAAGCAACCATTCAGAGATCCTTTTGTTACACTTTATTCCACCACAACCTAAGACCAGAGGCTGTGGGACACAGAGCAGGCAGGGCAAGACCGTGGGTGAAAGGGTTGTTTTTTTTAAGACAGAATCTTTTTTATTTCAACAAATAAAAACCTACTCTGAATTTAGCAATATGATTGTTATAAGCCAGCTTCCCCAGTGCCTGGATGGCAGTTTAAAATACTGGGATGAGCACAGCTTCAGAAAGTGAAGATGCTCTTTGAGAGGACTCCATTCACCCAAATATTGTACAGAATCAAACTCTGCCTTTCAAAATGTCAAAGGCAACAATTCACAAGCAAGCACCATATGGTGTATTTGTTCTCTTCCTCTTAGAACCAGCTGAAAAAAAAAGAACATTTCAGAGCTGAAGTGTCTGCATGCCACACTGTACAGTGTTCTCACTGCAAGCCCTCAAAAACTGTAGATGGTGGCATGAAATTGCTCCACGGGACAGAATTGATCATTTGCAGTCCAGTCTCCAAAAAGCCCACTTGTAAAATGCACTGACACTATGTTGTGGTTTTGCTCTGGGATCTGGGGGGGATTTGCACAGGACAAAGCTCCCTGGATGTCCCCAAAGCCCTTTTAAAAGGCAGCTGAAGTGGGTATTTTTGTTACCGCCGTGGTGAAGCTCTGAAGGCCTGGTTAGTGCAGCTCCGCGACGGTGTAACAGCTGCTGAGTCCCAGCACGATTAAAAATAAACTGCAGCAAAAATAGTCAGAGATTTGTGACTGAGGAAGAGCAATCACTGGGGCAGCAGCAGAGCCGTTGGAGGCATCTCTCTGACGCTTAAGGGGGTTTTTAAATCACCCTCCTGACGGGTTCCCAGGCTCCAGCCCTGGCCAGTGGGTGGAAGGGCAGATCCTGGTGAGGAGCCACCAGGGGCAGCTCCTGCAGTTTCAGGGGGGGATTTTCTGCTCCTCCTGTTGCTCTTTAATTTAATCCTGTAACAGCTGGGGCCCACATCTCTGAGTCCTGGGTATCGCCCATCCAGGGCCACGTGGGCTCCACGGTGTCACCAGCAACAGCAGTGCTCTGTCTCTTTCAATGATTGCTCTCTGCAAATTTACTGAAACACCCGGTGGGTGATCTTGCACCCATCAAGAAATGCTTCTTCAAATTGCATGAGATGCAGATGATGACCAAGCCTAAATTCCCTCCCTGCAACCCTGAGTGCTCACACGGCCTGAACCTGCCAAAACAAAGCTGGGTGAGAAGCAGCCCAACACCAAGAATGCAAATATTCCTGTGATGCAGGTCTTCGTGGTCACTCTTACGCATGGTCACCCACTTTTCCAACCTGAGTAATATGCAGAATTCTGTGGATTTTTACTCCAGTATTGGAGTGAACACTTCAGAATAAAAATAATAGTTAATAAAATAATTACACACCGCCACGCGTGGAAGGCTCAGGCCTTACATTTTATTTCTGCAAATGAGAGACAGATCTGGCTTGTGATCAGCTAAGCACACTCAGGTAACAAATTAAAGCCATCCCTCTTATCCCCTTTTCCCAGCATGTGATGCTGAGGTTTTAGAACAACATTAAATAAGAGCTCACAAAGCGAGATGGAAAATCCAGAGTGGTGGCAACACGCTCTGTTTGCTTGCTACCGAGTCTGCTTTACACCTTAATTGTGGGCCCATAAGACAATACTCAAAAGCAAAACTGTTTCTTTCATGGCCACATTAAATAGTCCTGCAGGCCTCTGGAGAAGAAGTGACAGCCCATGGGAAATGGCTTCTGGTTTCAGGGGACGTGGCCACCGCTGCCCGGCCGGGAGAGCGTGGTTTGTACGGGCCGAGTTCTTGCGTTCAGAGGAGCCATGGCAGCACGGGCTGCTCCATCTCCAGAGGAGTTTCCAGGGTCACCGAGCTGCTCTCCTCCTGCAGCCCTGGCTCTGCTGGCCCCAGCTGGCTGCCCTGCTGCAGCTCCGTGCCTCTGCCACCGGGATGGGCTCCAGCCAGAGCCCCGGGACACAGCTGAGCCCGCTCCGGCACTGAGCCCAGCACACCTCAGAGCCCTGCAGGCCAGCTCCAAACCCTGCTGGCCGCTGCCAGTGAGGTGCCACAGGGCCCAGCGGCACCGTGGGCAGAGGGATACGGGCAGTGGGACCGTGGGCAGTGGGACCATGGGACTGTGGGGAGCAGGACTATGGGGAATGGGACCATGGGCAGTTGGGACTGTGGGGAATGGGACTGTGAGCAGTGGGACTGTGGGGAATGGGACTGTGGGCAGTGGGATCGTGGGCAGTGGGACTGTGGGCAGTGGGACTGTGGGGAATGGGACCGTGGGCAGTGGGACTGTGGGCAGTGGGACATGGGGAGCAGGACTGTGGGCAGTGGGACTGTGGGCAGTGGGACATGGGGAGCAGGACTGTGGGCAGTGGGACTGTGGGCAGTGGGACATGGGGAGCAGGACTGTGGGCAGTGGGACTGTGGGCAGTGGGACATGGGGAGCAGGACTGTGGGCAGTGGGACCATGGTCAGCCAGCTGTAGGGCAGAGGGATACAGGCAGTGGGACTGTGGGGAATGGGACTGTGGGCAGTGGGATTGTGGGCAGTGGGACTGTGGACAATGGGACATGGGGAGCAGGACTGTGGGCAGTGGGACTGTGGGGAGCAGGACTGTGGACAATGGGACGTGGGGAGCAGGACTGTGGGCAGTGGGACCATGGTCAGCCAGCTGTGGGGCAGTGGGATACGAGCAGTGGGACCATGGGCAGTGGGATATGAGCAGTGGGACCATGGGCAGTGGGATACGAGCAGTGGGACCATGGGCAGTGGGATTCGGGGAACGGGACCATGGGCAGTGGGATCATGGGCAGCAGGACCGTGGTGAGCCAGCTGTGCTCAGCCAGCCGTGGGCTGCCGGGCTGGTTGGATCTGCTCCAGCACGGGGGCGGCTGCTCCTGGCACTGGAATGTCCCCCACCAGCAGTGAAAGTGCTGAGCTTTAGTTGAGGTATATCAATCATCTGCAACACACCAGAAACCAAACCTCTGTCTCTGTCCTATTTCCCCTTTCTAAGCCACTCTGGGGGACATCGAAACGCTCAAAGCAAAGACCAGAGACGAATGGCTTTGCCTTTCTGAGCCCTTCTCCATCAGCTTCGCCTTCCAAATGCCTTCCCCACCCCTGCGCCCGGGCTGGCAACCCATCCCATCCTGGCAGCTGGCTGCCTTCACACCAGTGCTGCTGACTGGCTGGAGCAGTGGCGTTTCCATCGCCCCAGTGTGAGATCTTCACAGTAGGAACACGTTTTTGGGCTTGTCAAGGCCTGCTGCAGCTAAATCTGCTCCTGGTCCCAGCAAGGACAGAACCCAGGGCTAATACAGTAAACACTGCTGTTAGTTATCTGAGCCCCACACCAGTTTCTTCACATCTCAGAGCATTTAGCGGATTGCTTGTTAAAAGGGTAGAAATAATGAAAATGGGAGTAGTTAAATATGTTAACTACTTGCAGTACTAAATAGAGCAGTTTCTGTTGTACAAATCCGGGCAGCACAGCAGCAGGATACTGAGGAAAGCAGAGGCTGTCTTGTGTGGCACTATTTACACATCTCCATTTAAAAAGCTGCCGAGTTGGGTTAAATATAAGTATAGAACATTTCTTCCATATACAAACTCTTGTTAGCTGATTAATTATTAAGGTGCTCAGAAGTGTGGATGAAAACAGAAGGTACAGTAGATCAGTTGTGTCTTCATCTATGTACACACAGTTGCCTGCTGACACCAGCCTCTCCCACAGGAGCTGGGAGCCAAGTGGGCAGTCACGAATCTCATGCCACAGGAACTGTTGTTTTCCTCACGAGATCCTTGTCAGGAGGAAAGCCAGTGGTACGGTGATTCCTTTTGCAGCAGCAGAGTGGCTGGGAGCCCTTGCTGGTCCGGGTGGCTGCTGGTGCCGGGCCGCGTCACTCCGTGGGACACGCTGCTCCCAGCCCTCCCTGCTGGAATTCTGCTGGTCTCGTGGCAGCTCTCCGAGGCAGGACTCGCAGCAGCAGCACCCGGGGGCGTCCCGTGGGCCCTCCCGAGTGCTCGGAAAGCTCGGATCCCCGTGCATCCCCTGCTGCACCCCGTGCAGCCAAAGGGGAGGTTTTGGTGTGAGAAACCACAAACCAGCAAAATGCACTTAGCAAAAATTTTGTCTTCTCCTCAGAAAAAATAAAACAAATCCCCAAAGGCCCATCCTTTGTAGGTCATATTTCTTCCCCATTAACATTCTCAGAGAGTTTTATTTTTTTGTCTGATGGCCAAACTCTACCTGTAGTCCCGTTCTGTGCTGACTGATGGCTGGCATCACTTTATTCCATACCTGTACTCACACAGGTGCCTCAGAGGGGCTCAAAGTTCGGCGTTTTGGGAACCTGTCCAACCTGGAGGGTGTCTGACCACACTGAAAATGTTAATTTTTGTCCTTGTCCTTTCAAGTTGCTATAGAAAAAGAGAGGAAAAGAAGTCTATTTGACTACTGTTTGCAAACCTACCATGTACTGTCGTTTTCCCCCTCGTACATTTAAGTTTCAAACAGGTCCCAGAGATCGCAAGGCAAGATTGTTAAGGCAGTGTAAGGAACTCGAGTATTTCATTCGCACCTCTCAATCCCCTTAGAAGCACTTCTAAGGCATCAAGGGGGGCGTGTGGGTTGTGCTTGCCTTTCTGGAAAAGGCGTTTGGTACAGCGTGGGAAGGGGACGCCCAGCGGAGGCAGGCGCAGCGGGGCTGGGGCCCTCACCACCGCTCCTTCTGGAACACCTCTGCCTGCACCATCTCCCCGGGGTGCTCCGAGATGCAGGCCCCGTTGATCTCGTTGAGCTTGTTGTCCGGAAGGTCCTCGGGCTTTGTGCAAAGTTTCAGCGCCCTGGAGATGAAGACGTCGAGGTCGAACTCGGGGTCGGTCTCGCCGCTGACCGCGGCGGGTTCCTTGTGGAGGCGGTGAGGAGAGGAGGGCAGGCTCCTCTCCTGCATCTCTGGCAGAGAGCCGGGGCACTCCAGCCCCACCTGCGTGCTCTTCACCCACTGGGCAATCTCCAGGAACAGGTTGGATGGCTCCTCTTCCAGCGACAGCTCAGCTGCGGGCGCTATGGTTGCCCTTTTCCAGTGGGATAAATCCAGGATGAGCTTGGGCTCTGAGTAGTGGTGGGGCTTGCTGTCCCTCCACAGCAGCTTGTCCAAGTAGGAGGGTGATCCCACCTTGTAATCACACGATTTCCCGCAGTCGGCATCAAACACTCGGTCCATGGAGGAGTGGGAGAGCTCCAGGAAGCGCTCCGAGCTGCTCTGCGAGTATTTCCGCGGGTCCACCTGCGCCTCCTCCGCCGCGGGCTCCGAGCCCGCCCGGGGGTCCCGCTGCACCTCGTCCATGTCGTGGTGCTTGTCGTGCCTCCAGTCCAGGTCGGAGGAGAGGCTGATGTGGTACCTGCCAAAGACACGCTGCTGTGAGGCACAGGCAGCACGGCCTCGCTGCCAGCAGCAGCGCCCGAGCCACCCCGAGCACTGCTGCTGCTGGCCTGGCCTTCTGCTTGCTGAGGTAACCTCCTACTGGCAGCACAGAGAGCCTTCTTCTGCCTTGGAATGACAGGTGGCCAATAATTTTTATTTTTCAACTGCCTGAGATGCAGGAATGAGAGCCCAGCAACCAAACCAAGTGGCCCCTTCCTTTAGATGTTGATCACCTCCCCTCCATTCGGGACTAAAGCTTGATTAACAGCAATAATTACCAATCTGCCCCTCAGCACACAGACAGGGACCTTGGCTGGGCCCTTCCTGTTTGGTGACAGAACAGTTAAAGACATGAACTTAAAACTGACAGAACCAGAGGTCATGGTCTCAAGCTGTGCCGAGGGAAATATGGGTGGATATTGGGAAAAAGCTTTTCATGGAAAGGGTGATAAAGTTCTGGAATGGCTGCCCAGGGAGGTGGTGGAGTCCCCATGCCTGGGTGTGTTTAACAAAGCCTGGATGTGGCACTGGGTGCCAGGGTTCAGTTGAGGGGTTGGGGCTGGGTTGGACTCAATGGTCTTGAAGGTCTCTTCCAGCCTGGTTATTCTGTGAATTCTGTGAATTCTGTGAATTCTGTAAATTCTGTGAACAACCCCACTGAGGCTGGCCATCACCAGTTTGTTCCGATGTCAAGGACCCAGGGCATTCCTGGAGGGTTGCCTTGCTCAGTGACAGCTTCTCCAGCCAGCTGAAGCCCCTGACAGCACCCAGGGCTCTCCCAGTGACCCCTGATTCACTGGCTCCTCACTGAGCTGCCTGTGGAATGTGTTATCCCAGCGACTGGGGCCCTGCCACAGCGACCAGCCGCCCTTCAGGTGTCCCACAGCACGCGGCCAAAGGGTCACCTGCTGTCCCCGGGGTCATGGGTGACAGAGCTGTGCCCACAGCTGTCAGCTCCAGCTGCAGGCAGGCCTGGAGACCCTTTGGGTTTGGTTACATTGCATTCTATACTTTTATTTTGGTTACATTGCATTCTATACTTTGCTGAGCATCTCAATACAGTAGCACCAATCTATACCTAAACATTTATCTATAGCCTATCATAACTGCTGTAATTACCATATTCATGTCACTGTTCTCCAATCACTAACAGTCAGTACATCACAGTTTAAGCTAGAAGTTGTTTTTCAGTTTTCTTGCAGTGGAAAATTCTGAGACCTTTTTTCTACTTGCCACCTTTGCTGCCTTGTTTACCTGTGCTATCTTTCTGCTTGGTAAAAACATCTTCTTGTTTGGGGTGGGTTTATCCTTTGCTCTAAGCCATAAAAACCCCTTCTAACCAACACACCCTTTGCCTCCTTGGTTATCCAGTGAGACTGGCTCAGCAATTCTTTTCTTCTATATCAAAACTCGCTCTCATCTCTATTCCTTCTTTACACTCTAGATTTCAAAACCTTTCTGCTAAGCGCACAAATCTGTGAGACTTCCTTGTCAACCTTCCATCCTTCCCAAGGTGTGGGGATGCACTGAGGGCAGGTGTCCTGCTTCCAGCCTTCTCCCAGCCTGGCTGAGCCCCCAGACCCCACTTTGATGACCTTGCCAGGGCTGTCTCCCACATCTGCTCACTCAGGCACAGGCAGTGAAGGCGAGGGGAGGGAGGGATGCCTTCGGGTGATTTTTTCAGTGCTGGTGGAACCCAGTGGATCAGGAAGGCAAGGAGATTTCACTGCTCTGCAGAGGGGAACAATGCTAGAGCATCCTCAGCCGGTTCATCCCCCACAGCCAGAAGGAGCTGTACAGAAAACTGAGCCTGCTTAATTCTCATCTGCTTGCTTTGTCCTGCCTGCCCCAGCGCTGGGACTGGCCCAGTGACTGGGGTAATCACCTGCAATGTGAGAAACCTCAGCCCAAGGCTTTGAGCTGTCCAAAATTTCCAGTACAGCTTCCAGCAAACCATTTAAACGTCAGCTCAACTCAGGGTTTTTTACAAGGCCCCCAGGTCTGTGGCCTCTGGGGTGATGCACCTTGAAAAGTGGTGAATATAGCACTCCAAATCAGGCCCTGTGCTCAAAAGGTACAAGAATTACATTATTTTGTACCTGTTCCACAGGGACAGAGGGCAGAGGGAGGGGCTGCAGAGCCACTTAGACCCACATGAAGACAACCTAGGCTGAAAACCAAGAGCAGAAAGGTACTCAGAGATGTACAGGCATGTGCAGGCCCAGATTCTGGTCCCTGTGGAATCCAGGAGGAGCCTCTGGGAGGCTTCAGCTTGGGCTGGAATTACAGCATGGCACAAAGAGGGAAAAGCAGGCATCTTTCAGGGGCCTGAACAGGCGTGGTGGAACCAGCCACATCAGAGGTGTTGGGCAAGATGAAACAGGAAAGCCTTATAGATATGATTGCTTGGCAAAAGGTTTTGAGAATATGGAAACTGTAAGTGAGATTGAAATGAAAGCAAGCTTTGAGATCCCTCAGTTACTGAACAACTGGAAAACAATGGTGTGGCCAGCTGAAGGTGATCCCCTTTTGATGGAACAACACCCTCTGCTTGCAGACAGATCAAGGGCCAGAGCAGACCCTACAGCTTGGCAGAAGGGTCCAAAGAGGAGTTTTTGGGTTTAAAATGTAACACAGTATGGTAATGTAATGATTCCTATAAGCTGTATGTAAATGCTGTAGGATTTGTATCTTGTACTAGATTGGTTAGTGAGAATCAGAATATTCAGCACAGAAGACGATTTATTGTATTGTAATGGGAACCTTGCTCTCTTATCCTCTCATCCTCTCTCCCTCTCATCCTCTTTCCCACTCTCTTTACTTCTCTCAGTCCTGCTCTGAGCTGTCCTGGCAGCTCCCAGCAGGGCCCTGCACCCAGGCCCTTTGCAATAAACCCCAATTTCCCAGCCCTGGCTGCAGCGATCTCTGCTCTCTGTCCGTCCCCCCGTCCTACCCCCAGTGCTCCTACAAGGGGCTCACCAGCCCAGCTCTGCCCAAAGCCCTGCAGGCAGGACCCGCTCTGCAGCCCAGCCCAGCCCCGGTACCTGTCCCAGTTGGACATCTGGCTCTGGTTGGCCTCCATCAGCAGGATGTCATCGATCTCGTCCTCGATGCGGAACGGGTGCTGTGACACCGGCTCGTCCTCGGGGCAGGAGTAGGGGCTCATGTAGGGGTGCTGCAGGCCCATCTCGGCCGTCAGCCGGTCCATGGGGTTAAAGGTCAGAATTTTCTCCAGGAAATCAATGGCTGCGAGGCAGAGGCACACAAGCTCACCATTCCTCAAAAGCAGAGACAGCTCCCCTGGCAGGAGGAGCCTCGCGGAGCCCCCCTGGCAAATCCCCCTGCAGCAAGGGGTGAGTTAAAGGCCACCCCAGGTAGACCCAAACCAGGCACTTCTGTCCTTGCCGGGGTCCCCTGCCCCTCACGGAGCTGTGAGCTTGCAGGGGAGCAACCCTGCAGCCCCCAGGTGTCACCTCCTGTCACCTCCTGCAGCATGGCCAGGGAACGACTGCGAGAGCCCCCTCACAGCTGCACAGGGCAGCACAGGGGTCACACACAACCAGAGCGACAGCCCCACACCTCAGCACAGAGCTGGCATCCCAGCCCAGCACAGAGCTGAGATCTGTGAGATCCCAGCACAGAGCTGAGATCCCAGCACAGAGCTGAGATCCCAGCCCAGCACAGAGCTCAGATCCCAGCACAGAGCTCACATCCCAGCACGGAGCTGAGATCCCAGCCCAGAGCTCAGATCCCAGCCCAGCACAGAGCTCACATCCCAGCACAGAGCTCAGATCCCAGCACAGAGCTCACATCCCAGCACAGAGCTGAGATCCCAGCCCAGCACAGAGCTCAGATCCCAGCCCAGAGCTGGCATCCACCCCCAGCACAGAGCTGACATCCCAGACCAAAAAGGCCTCTGGAAGGTGCTGGGATCTGACTCCACAGCCTCAGATCCATTTGACAAGCACACTCTGTTTCAGAAAACTGATTTCACCTCTTAGGCCCCACTGGAGTGGATTAGATTTACTGCAAGTTTTAAAAGCCTTTGGTGTGACTGATGCCATGAAATTATTTTACCCATTAGTGTTTGAAGAATTCTGAGCAGCTAAAATAATTTTAGGAAGACTGTGCTGCGTGAACTCTTTCTGTGATGAATTTTAAGTGCAATTAAACCTAAATGTAGAGGGCTGGCTATGATTGCTTTGATGATTCCATTTACTGAGGTTATGTGAAAAGGTAAAATCCTGCCACTGAAGTTGTTGCTTATCCAGTTGATCCTTTAATGGGAAAGTCCCTTTGAGTTCAGGCAACAAAAATAGGAATAATGCCTTTCTTCAGATACGGCTTCGTACTGAAACCTCCATGAACACGCCCCCTGAAGGTGCAATTGTGTGAATGGGGCAGTTTCTGTAGGGGCAGAACCCCTCAGCGCGAAGGACAGCCACACGCGCAGCCCCAGAGCTCAAACATTAACCAATTTCTGACTGTCTCCCGTGAGATCACCTCATGGCTCAGACTAATTAAGCAGGAAGGAGTCAATTGCTCCGTAAGGTCACAAAAACCCATTATAGGTTATATATTGTGATGCACCACGGGTCAGAGAGGCAGGGAAATTACAGTGAATAATGCGAGGGGCAGGGGTGACCTTTCCTCCTGCAGCCACAGCAGGGAATAAATCTGCTGCTGCTCGCTGAGGCTGACACAGCCCTGGGTACCGCGGGCACAGGGAGATTGTGCCACCAAGACCAGGCACGGCACCTCTCACATGAGGAGCCACTCCAGCAAACATGAGCTGAGCCTGCTCCTGGTCTCTTCCCAAATGCAGGCCTGGTTTAACCCTGGTTTAACCCTCGGAAGGAGCTCAGGGGAGCGCTGGTCAGTTCCTGCCTGTAACACCCATCTCAGGAGCGGGGTGTTTGTGAGGAAAAGCCTGTCCTGCAGGGCTGCACAGCGTGCTCAGGCCAGCAGCACAACAGATGGGGCTGGGAAAGAGCCTCTGGGCTGAGCCAGGCACGGCACCTCTCACATGAGGAGGCACTCCAGAAGGTGAGCTGAGCCTGCTCCTGGTCTCTTCCCAAAAGCAGGCCTGGTTTAACCCTGGTTTAACCCTCGGAACGAGCTCAGGGGAGCGCTGGTCAGTTCCTGCCTGTAACACCCCAGGATAGGGGCTTTTGTGAGGAAAAGCCTGTCCTGCAGACTTGGAAAGAGCCTCTGGGCTGAGCCCTGGCTCCCAGCTCGGGGGGACGCACGGGAGCCAGGGATGCACCTCCAGAGGCCCCGTGTTCGCCCTTGGGAGCCACCTGTGAGCAAGCCACAGCATCACAGCCCTGTCCTGGGGCAGGGCCCGGGGACAGGCCACCTGTGAGGGGACAGCACTGGGGACATCTGGGCTACAGCCAGGACCTTCGGGGATGTGCATCCCCTTCCCCAGAGCTCAGGCCCTTGGCTTGCAGGACAGCTCCTGTGGCACTCCCAGGAAGCAGCTCTGGGGACACGGCTGCTGTAGTGTGTTCTTTCATTTGGCATTTTTACTGTTTCATTTGTGGTTTCGTAATCCCTCTGTATTTTTCTCTCCCCGTCTTTAGAGTGGCACAGTTTTTTTGTTATTCAGTTCAGTTAAGCGTGGTTTCTCGGTTTGTTACCTAGTTACTCCCTGCCAAATTCCAAACCCCCTCCTATATCCAGCTGTTAACCCCTCCTGTCCCAAGCTGTTCCCCTCCCTTGAAATCCTCCATTGGTTTACACATTGTAATCCCTGCCTTGTGTTCCACCTCCAGCTCTCCCGATTACCTAGAGATTGTATCCTCCCCTGAGACCTCCCCCAGTTTATAAACTGCTGTTTTCCCTCAGTTCGGGGCCTGGGACCCTGGAACTGGGGAATTTTCCCACCAAATAAAGCTACCCCAGTTCCACCCCAGGCCTGTGCTGCAGCCTTTTGTTTCTGTGAACCTCGGCTGGCAGCTGGGATTCTGCAGAGCTCACAAAGGGGGGTCTGTCACATCCCTGCATCATCTAGCCGGGACTAAGGCCCACCACGGCAGTTTTGGGACACACGGCAGCCGGGGAAGCCCCGGGGGCCACCACGGTACCTTCGCTGTCCACCTCGGGCAGCAGCTTGCGCAGCGGCTTCCGCACCTCCCACGTGCTGTTGATGAACATGGGCATCACCTTCAGCAGCTCCTCCTTGTCCTCCTGGTGGATAACGGGGATGGTCTCCAGGATCAGCTGCATCTGCTCCAGCTCGTGGCCCCCTGAGCAGGGAGAAGAAGAGAGCACTGAGACCAGACACAGAAGTTAAACTGGGGCGGGCGTGGGGCACTGCCAGCTCCAGGGGTCCCCACACTCCACCTTTAAAGGAGTGCAGGCCTCCAGCCCCAAGAGGAAAGGGTTTTTGACCAGCAGCTGCTGGGCACCAAGTCATGGCTGTGGTGGTGGCAATCCCCACGGCTGCCCTGTGCCATTTCGTGTTTTCAGTCCTTTTCCTTCAGGACATATTTATCCCTAAAACCCCGAGCCCTGCTCAGGGCTGGCTGCCCGTCACTGGGAGGAGAGCAGCAGCAGCAGCAGAGCCAAACAGAGCAACTCATCAGTGAGCACCATTCCCACTCTCCAGACTCTCCTGGATGCCACCAAGAGGTGACATCCGTGGGCATTCCCAGCCTCCCGCGCGGGCAGAGGAGCCTGGTGGGAATGTGGAGCCACACCGCTGGATTTCTGCCTGCTAGGAATAGTCAGGAAATGGGAATGGTTAGGAATGGTTAGAAATGCCCTGTCCTCAGAGGCAGGACCAGCATGGACCAGCCATGGGCAGCCAAAACAGCGGGGATTTTCGGGCTACCAAGCCCCTGCTGGCCCAGCCATGGATTTCAGGCTGCTTCAATGGCCCATCCATGACAAGGGGAGTCAGCCCATGGATGGGCAGCACTGCTGATCAGCCAGAGCCAGCCCCATGGATGGGCAGCACTGCTGATCAGCCATGCCAGAGCCAGCCCCATGGATGGGCAGCACTGCTGATCAGCCAGAGCCAGCCCCATGGATGGGCAGCACTGCTGATCAGCCATGCCAGCCCCATGGATGGGCAGCACTGCTGATCAGCCATGCCAGAGCCAGCCCCATGGATGGGCAGCACTGCTGATCAGCCAGGGCAGAGCCAGCCCCATGGATGGGCAGCACTGCTGATCAGCCAGAGCAGAGCCAGCCCCATGGATGGGCAGCACTGCTGATCAGCCATGCCAGGATCAGCCCCATGGATGGGCAGCAGTGCTGATCAGCCAGGGCAGAGCCAGCCCCATGGATGGGCAGCACTGCTGATCAGCCAGAGTCAGCCCATGGATAGGCAGCACTGCTGATCAGCCAGAGCAGAGCCAGCCCCATGGATGGGCAGCACTGCTGATCAGCCAGAGCAGAGCCAGCCCCATGGATGGGCAGCACTGCTGATCAGCTATGCCAGCCCCATGGATGGGCAGCACTGCTGATCAGCCAGAGCAGAGCCAGCCCCATGGATGGGCAGCACTGCTGATCAGCCATGCCAGAGCCAGCCCCATGGATGGGCAGCACTGCTGATCAGCCATGCCAGGGTCAGCCCCATGGATGGGCAGCACTGCTGATCAGCCAGAGCAGAGCCAGCCCCATGGATGGGCAGCACTGCTGATCAGCCAGGGCAGAGCCAGCCCCATGGATGGGCAGCACTGCTGATCAGCCAGGGTCAGCCCCATGGATGGGCAGCACTGCTGATCTGCCATGCCAGGGTCAGCCCCATGGATGGGCAGCACTGCTGATCAGCCAGGGCAGAGCCAGCCCCATGGATGGGCAGCACTGCTGATCAGCCATAGCCAGCCCCATGGATGGGCAGCACTGCTGATCAGCCAGGGCAGAGCCAGCCCCATGGATGGGCAGCACTGCTGATCAGCCAGAGCAGAGCCAGCCCCATGGATGGGCAGCACTGCTGATCAGCCAGAGCAGAGCCAGCCCCATGGATGGGCAGCACTGCTGATCAGCCAGAGCAGGGTCAGCCCCATGGATGGGCAGCACTGCTGATCAGCCAGAGCAGAGCCAGCCCCATGGATGGGCAGCACTGCTGATCAGCCATGCCAGGGTCAGCCCCATGGATGGGCAGCACTGCTGATCAGCCAGCAGGGAGCAGGGGAGGCCCCTCACAGGACAAGGGACCGCTTGCCCTGTGGCAGCCCTGTTCCTGTGGAGGTCCCTGGCGTTTGCAGGGGCTCCCCTCCACAGCCCAGAGCTCCTGAGGATCAGCACGAGTTTTCCAGACTCACACCCGTGGAACTTGCTGGAACCCAGGGCCCTGGGAGTGTTTCTCCGCCTGCTCTGAGGGGTCCTGAGCCCCAGGGAAGCACTGCTTTTGGAGAAGGCTTCCAAGGCTTTGGGATGGATTGGAGTCCACAAGTGTGTGAAACAGACAAGGGAGAATAGTGTAGCTTGTCACAGGGTGAGAAATTTAAGATTTTGGGGTCTTAGTATAGAGGCAGATAGGAGGCAAGATGGAGGATCTTGGGTGTTGTCTGGGCTCCACCTTCTCCTTCTCCTTCTCCTTCTCCTTCTCCTTCTCCTTCTTTCTCCTCCTTCTCCTTTTCCATTTTCTGCAGTGTTGGTGGCACAGGGTGATTGGGTGAGGGAAGCCTCAGTGCAGAGGTTACATGGACAGACAAAGAATTAATAATGGTAGAAAGGTAGAAATAAAGTACATTTTAAGAGTTAATTGGACAAAACAGCTTTAGAAGACCTTGAAGCTGCACCTCTTGTGACCATTTTTGCTGTACTTTCTTGCACGCTAAGTCTGGTGCAGACGGCGTGTCGGACTTCTGATAACAGAACAGCAACGTGAAGACCGAAAAGCGTCTCTCAGTCCTGGCACAGAAGTGTTGAAAGGAGGTTTTCCCCCATCCGGGGAGCCCTGGGGGCCCAAGGAGAGCAGCACACACAGCGCTGACCCCAGCACAGCCCCTGGGCACAGTCAGTGATGCTGGCAAACTCTGCTCCCATCCAGTGCAGCGTGGTGGCCACGGCCACTGCCGGGCCACATGGCACAGCTCGGTGGCACTGCAGGGACCCCAGCAGCCCCAAGGCCACGCTGACAGAGCCCAGCTGGTCACCACCACCACACACAGCCGCTCAGTCAATGAGGCAGAGCAGCAGGGAAAGCAGAGGAGACAAAGGGAGGGAGCCCTTCCCACGTCAGTCCTGGGCAGATTAATCCACTTTCCTACACGAGAACTAATTTTAGGTCACTCAGAGATTCACAGCGTGACTCCAGGGGAAACTAAGGATATCTAGCAGGAAATGAGCACCTTGTTAGCCAGGCTAATTCCCCAGCTGCGATCCAAATTACAGGGTGATAAAAGTCACAAAGCCTCTGTGGCTTTTCCCTCAGTGCAGCCCCAGCCGCTGCTCACCGAAGGTACCTGGCAGCCAAAAGACACCGTGTTTAGCCACACAAAGGAGCTGCTAATGCAGTGCTGGAAGCCTTGAATTATGGCTCCCAAGAAACCCCATCCTCTTCCATTATCCTCTATTTATGGAATTCCCAGGGATCTTTTCCTGAAGGTATTAACTCCTGAAAAGGAGAACACAAACCAGTGGCAGAATAAACGCAGCAGGCTGTGGTTACCCTGGGAGAGAACGAGGAGCTCTGCACCACGAGGAGCTCCGCACCACATCTTGGAGAAGAGAGCCTTCTCCAGGCCTGCAGCCAAGCCCCAGGGAGCACCCAAGCCCTGGCAGTAAGCCCTGATCCCTCGGGAAAAGCCCCTGTGCCATCTCTGGCTCTTGGCCACAGGCACAGCCCCACTGGTGAACCCCACGGAGATCTGCAAGGACAGATCGATCTCTTCTCCTTTTTTCTCCTTTTCCCTCCTTTTTCCCCATTTACTCCTGCTTCCTCTGCTGCTGCTTTCGGTGGTAGAGACACTGGAGGGAGCTGCAGCTGCTCAGCCAGGGACTCTTCTCCCTGTTTTCTGTGCTGCTGCTGCTGCTGCTGGGGAGCTCTGCCAAGGCCTGCAAGCCAGGCTCCAGCTGCTGGGGACCCCGTGAGCTGTGGCACAGCCGGGCCTGCTGTGGCCCCCAGGGCTCTGCCAAGCCCAGAGCACCCAGGGAAGGGGCCCTGGGAGGGGTCTGGGGTCCCTTTTTGCTGCACGTCCAAAAAATCCGTGTGGGAGAATGGAAGCAGTGAGTGGCACCTGCCCCAAATCACCAATCACCCTCATTTACCTGCCTGGCTTAAGCACCCCAGATGGACTGCGGGAGTTAATTATATTGATTTATGCTAAGCACTCAATTTGAACTGCACTCTCTAGAAACCATTTACCCAGGGCAAGGCGCTGCTGCAGGATGGAGCCTTCTCTGAACCACACTGCTCTCATTTCTCTCATTTCTCATTTCTGCCCACCCAGGGCTCTGCGCAGGCCTCAGCCTGCAGGGAGTGTGGAAAGTGCATATTGTATGGCTGCACGCAGATATTTACCACATGCATTTTGTATTGATTAGCAGTGCTAATCAATTTTTGTATTAACATTTTAATAGTATGGTAAATTCAGTCTTGTAGTTAAAAGATAACTTATGTAGTTAAAATAAGAACTATGTATGTGGGATATGTTTTTAAAGAAAGGAATGAGGCACTCTCACCAGACAGCAGCCCCAGGACACCTGAATCTTTCAGAGAAAAAGAATTTATTGCTCCATTATCAGGAGAAACGAACTTCTTCCTCCCTCAAAGGTGCTGTTAAGATTAAGAGGAAGAAGTTGACACTGATCAGAGAGAATCCTGTATTTGAATGGAATTTAGGCATCATGTATGAAGTGTATGAATATGCAACAGGCTATTGTTTTTAAGGGTTAATCCTCTGTTAACAGGGGTCCTTTTTCAGGCTTGTGCTGCCCAGAAAAGCTACCCAGATGTCCGTAACTCTTTGTCTTTATTGTCTCATATTGTCCTAATTCAAATTGTCCAAATTATTGTTACTCCAATTGTATTACTATTTTATATATATTTTTATTATAATATATAAAATTTTTATTATAATATATAAAATATATATTATTTATATATATTTTATATTTTATAACCATTTGATTACTATTAAAGTTTTAAAATTTTGAAAACAGGTGATTGGCATTTTTCACAGAGGCTGCAGCTCTGGGAATGTCTCACCCTGCAGGGACGGAGAATGCAGCTCTGGGAATGTCTCACCCTGCAGGGACATTGGCTGCAGCTCTGGGAATGTCTCACCCTGCAGGGATGGAGAATGCAGCTCTGGGAATGTCTCACCCTGCAGGGACATTGGCTGCAGCTCTGGGAATGTCTCACCCTGCAGGGACAGAGAATGCAGCTCTGGGAATGTCTCACCCTGCAGGGACAGGGAATGCAGCTCTGGGAATGTCTCACCCTGCAGGGACAGAGAATGCAGCTCTGGGAATGTCTCACCCTGCAGGGACAGAGAATGCAGCTCTGGGAATGTCTCACCCTGCAGGGACAGAGGCTGCAGCTCTGGGAATGTCTCACCCTGCAGGGATGGAGAATGCAGCTCTGGGAATGTCTCACCCTGCAGGGACAGAGAATGCAGCTCTGGGAATGTCTCACCCTGCAGGGATGGAGAATGCAGCTCTGGGAATGTCTCACCCTGCAGGGATGGAGAATGCAGCTCTGGGAATGTCTCACCCTGCAGGGACAGAGAATGCAGCTCTGGGAATGTCTCACCCTGCAGGGACATTGGCTGCAGCTCTGGGAATGTCTCACCCTGCAGGGACAGAGAATGCAGCTCTGGGAATGTCTCACCCTGCAGGGACAGAGAATGCAGCTCTGGGAATGTCTCACCCTGCAGGGATGGAGGCTGCAGCTCTGGGAATGTCTCACCCTGCAGGGACAGAGAATGCAGCTCTGGGAATGTCTCATCCTGCAGGGATGGAGAATGCAGCTCTGGGAATGTCTCACCCTGCAGGGACAGAGAATGCAGCTCTGGGAATGTCTCACCCTGCAGGGACAGAGAATGCAGCTCTGGGAATGTCTCACCCTGCAGGGACATTGGCTGCAGCTCTGGGAATGTCTCACCCTGCAGGGATGGAGAATGCAGCTCTGGGAATGTCTCACCCTGCAGGGACAGAGAATGCAGCTCTGGGAATGTCTCATCCTGCAGGGACAGAGAATGCAGCTCTGGGAATGTCTCACCCTGCAGGGACATTGGCTGCAGCTCTGGGAATGTCTCACCCTGCAGGGACAGAGAATGCAGCTCTGGGAATGTCTCACCCTGCAGGGACAGAGAATGCAGCTCTGGGAATGTCTCACCCTGCAGGGATGGAGAATGCAGCTCTGGGAATGTCTCACCCTGCAGGGACGGAGAATGCAGCTCTGGGAATGTCTCACCCTGCAGGGACATTGGCTGCAGCTCTGGGAATGTCTCACCCTGCAGGGACAGAGAATGCAGCTCTGGGAATGTCTCACCCTGCAGGGACAGAGAATGCAGCTCTGGGAATGTCTCACCCTGCAGGGACAGAGAATGCAGCTCTGGGAATGTCTCACCCTGCAGGGACAGAGAATGCAGCTCTGGGAATGTCTCACCCTGCAGGGACAGAGGCTGCAGCTCTGGGAATGTCTCACCCTGCAGGGATGGAGAATGCAGCTCTGGGAATGTCTCACCCTGCAGGGATGGAGAATGCAGCTCTGGGAATGTCTCACCCTGCAGGGACAGAGAATGCAGCTCTGGGAATGTCTCACCCTGCAGGGATGGAGAATGCAGCTCTGGGAATGTCTCACCCTGCAGGGACAGAGAATGCAGCTCTGGGAATGTCTCACCCTGCAGGGATGGAGAATGCAGCTCTGGGAATGTCTCACCCTGCAGGGACAGAGAATGCAGCTCTGGGAATGTCTCACCCTGCAGGGATGGAGAATGCAGCTCTGGGAATGTCTCACCCTGCAGGGATGGAGGCTGCAGCTCTGGGAATGTCTCACCCTGCAGGGACAGAGATTCCAGCTCTGGGAATGTCTCACCCTGCAGGGATGGAGGCTGCAGCTCTGGGAATGTCTCACCCTGCAGGGACAGAGGCTGCATCTGGCTGGGCTGAGCTCCTTCTCCCCAGCCAAGAGGAGAAGAGCTGCAGCCAAGGCAAAGCCGTGTTGCTGTGCAGGTGTTTGTGCGTTTTAGCTGCTCTGGGGGCTGGGCTTTACTCTCCCCCAGCAGATAGAGGCCACCAGGGCATCCTGCCTGTGCCAGCCCTGCCCTGGCCCTGCTCTGCCTGCTGGCACAGGAGGAGGCCAGGAAAAAGGGGCAGGGGGCCAGAACCTCCCAGGACAATGACATATTTTCAAAGCCACCCAAAAGGAGCTGATATTTTGAGCTTGGTTTTGATCCCCACCCGCTAACCAAGCACCCTGCCAGCACCTGGGGATTATTAAGAGATTTCCCTGGGCTGGGAGGCAGAGAACAAGGGATGCTCGCAGTGTGTGCCTGGCTGAGCCCAGCCCGTGGTCTGCCAAACCCCACCTCTGGTCACCAAATCCCCTCAAATCACCTCGAATTAATCACCTCTGGTCTCCACATGCTGAGGGGTCTCAGGGACCAGCCCAGGGAGGTTCCTGTGTGGCAGCTCTGGGGCAGCTCACCCAGGCAGAGGACACATCAATCCCATCCCAGGGCTACTTCTGCCCCTGCCTTACCACAAAACGAGCTTAAAGCACCACCTTAGACACCTCAGTGGTGTCAGCCCACGTCACTTATACCCTGGGATCCACAAAGAGCAAAAAGAAACCCAGGCTGGGGCTGAGAGAGGGGTCAAGCACAGCGTGAAAAGCCAGAAATGCTCGGGAGCTGTGCTGGGGTGGCCAGGGGAGCTCAACAGGCAGCTCTTGTTTTGCTGTTTGACCTGAGGAATAAGAGACTGCAGCACCTCCCAGCAAGATCAGACAATGCCCTGCTCCTAGGACGTGTCCCAAGGAAACACCGGGAGCAGAGAGGTTAAAGGCACAGTTTTCACAGCTGAAACCTGGGACTGGAAAGCTTTGGTGAAATTGAAGACAAAAGTAAGGAAGGAAAGGGAGGCAATTTAAATGATCGCTTCCTAAGGGCACTGACTGCTTATTTTTAGGCTTCCACAAAAGAAATATGGAAGCTGCGAGCAGGAGTGGGGAGGCAGCAGCAGAGCAGCTGCAGCCGAGTCTGTGGAGCTCAGTGGTGCTGAGATACCCGTGAGGGAAACCTCCTCCTCCTCCTCCTCCTCCTCCTCCTCCTCCTCCTCCTCCTCCATTATTAACGGGGCTGGTTATTTATTTACACAACTCTGCTAGCAGCTGCTCACCAAACACGTTAAACCTTGTCACTCAGGGCACAGACAGGCAGGAGAGACTGGCCCGGGGAGCTGTGCTGTGCTTTGCTGTGTGCTGTGTGCTGTGTGCTGTGCTGTGTGCTGTGTGCTGTGTGCTCTGTGCTGTGTGCTGTGCTGTGTGCTGTGTGCTGTGTGCTGTGTGCTGTGTGCTGTGCTGTGTGCTGTGTGCTGTGTGCTGTGCTGTGTGCTGTGTGCTGTGTGCTGTGCTGTGCTGTGTGCTGTGCTGTGTGCTGTGTGCTGTGCTGTGTGCTGTGTGCTGTGTGCTGTGTGCTGTGTGCTGTGTGCTGTGCTGTGTGCTGTGTGCTGTGTGCTGTGCTGTGTGCTGTGCTGTGTGCTGTGCTGTGTGCTGTGTGCTGTGTGCTGTGCTGTGCTCTGCTGCGTGCTGTGCTGTGTGCTGTGCTGTGTGCTGTGTGCTGTGTGCTGTGTGCTGTGTGCTGTGTGCTGTGCTGTGCTGTGTGCTGTGCTGTGCTCTGCTGTGTGCTGTGCTGTGTGCTGTGTGCTGTGTGCTGTGCTGTGTGCTGTGTGCTGTGCTGTGCTGTGTGCTGTGTGCTGTGTGCTGTGCTGTGTGCTGTGTGCTGTGTGCTGTGTGCTGTGTGCTGTGTGCTGTGCTGTGCTGTGTGCTGTGTGCTGTGTGCTGTGTGCTGTGTGCTGTGTGCTGTGTGCTGTGCTGTGTGCTGTGCTGTGCTGTGCTGTGCTGTGTGCTGTGTGCTGTGTGCTGTGTGCTGTGTGCTGTGCTGTGTGCTGTGTGCTGTGCTGTGCTGTGTGCTGTGTGCTGTGCTGTGCTGTGTGCTGAGTGCTGTGTGCTGTGCTGTGTGCTGTGTGCTGTGCTGTGTGCTGTGTGCTGTGTGCTGTGCTGTGTGCTGTGTGCTGTGCTGTGCTGTGCTGTGTGCTGTGCTGTGTGCTGTGCTGTGTGCTGTGTGCTGTGTGCTGTGTGCTGTGTGCTGTGTGCTGTGTGCTGTGTGCTGTGTGCTGTGCTGTGTGCTGTGTGCTGTGTGCTGTGTGCTGTGCTGTGTGCTGTGCTGTGCTGTGTGCTGTGTGCTGTGTGCTGTGTGCTGTGTGCTGTGTGCTGTGCTGTGTGCTGTGTGCTGTGTGCTGTGTGCTGTGTGCTGTGCTGTGTGCTGTGTGCTGTGTGCTGTGCTGTGCTGTGTGCTGTGTGCTGTGCTGTGCTGTGTGCTGTGTGCTGTGTGCTGTGTGCTGTGCTGTGCTGTGTGCTGTGTGCTGTGCTGTGTGCTGTGCTGTGCTGTGCTGTGTGCTGTGCTGTGTGCTGTGTGCTGTGCTGTGCTGTGTGCTGTGTGCTGTGCTGTGTGCTGTGCTGTGCTGTGCTGTGTGCTGTGCTGTGTGCTGTGTGCTGTGCTGTGTGCTGTGCTGTGTGCTGTGCTGTGCTGTGTGCTGTGCTGTGTGCTGTGTGCTGTGCTGTGCTGTGTGCTGTGTGCTGTGTGCTGTGTGCTGTGTGCTGTGTGCTGTGTGCTGTGCTGTGTGCTGTGTGCTGTGTGCTGTGTGCTGTGTGCTGTGCTGTGTGCTGTGCTGTGCTGTGTGCTGTGTGCTGTGTGCTGTGTGCTGTGTGCTGTGTGCTGTGCTGTGTGCTGTGCTGTGTGCTGTGCTGTGCTGTGTGCTGTGTGCTGTGCTGTGTGCTGTGCTGTGCTGTGTGCTGTGTGCTGTGCTGTGTGCTGTGCTGTGTGCTGTGTGCTGTGTGCTGTGTGCTGTGTGCTGTGTGCTGTGCTGTGTGCTGTGCTGTGCTGTGTGCTGTGTGCTGTGTGCTGTGCTGTGCTGTGTGCTGTGCTGTGCTGTGTGCTGTGCTGTGTGCTGTGCTGTGTGCTGTGTGCTGTGCTGTGTGCTGTGTGCTGTGTGCTGTGCTGTGCTGTGTGCTGAGTGCTGTGTGCTGTGTGCTGTGTGCTGTGTGCTGTGCTGTGCTGTGTGCTGTGCTGTGTGCTGTGTGCTGTGCTGTGTGCTGTGCTGTGTGCTGTGTGCTGTGTGCTGTGCTGTGTGCTGTGCTGTGCTGTGCTGTGCTGTGCTGTGTGCTGTGCGCTGTGCTGTGTGCTGTGTGCTGTGTGCTGTGTGCTGTGCTGTGTGCTGTGTGCTGTGTGCTGTGCTGTGTGCTGTGCTGTGCTGTGTGCTGTGTGCTGTGTGCTGTGTGCTGTGTGCTGTGTGCTGTGCTGTGTGCTGTGCTGTGTGCTGTGTGCTGTGCTGTGCTGTGTGCTGTGCTGTGTGCTGTGTGCTGTGTGCTGTGCTGTGTGCTGTGCTGTGTGCTGTGTGCTGTGTGCTGTGCTGTGCTGTGCTGTGTGCTGTGCTGTGTGCTGTGCTGTGCTGTGTGCTGTGTGCTGTGCTCTGTGCTGTGTGCTGTGTGCTGTGCTGTGTGCTGTGTGCTGTGTGCTGTGCTGTGTGCTGTGTGCTGTGTGCTGTGTGCTGTGTGCTGTGTGCTGTGTGCTGTGTGCTGTGCTGTGCTGTGTGCTGTGTGCTGTGCTGTGTGCTGTGTGCTGTGTGCTGTGCTGTGTGCTGTGTGCTGTGTGCTGTGCTGTGCTGTGTGCTGTGCTGTGTGCTGTGTGCTGTGCTGTGCTGTGTGCTGTGTGCTGTGCTGTGCTGTGTGCTGTGTGCTGTGTGCTGTGTGCTGTGCTGTGCTGTGTGCTGTGTGCTGTGCTGTGCTGTGTGCTGTGCTGTGTGCTGTGCTGTGTGCTGTGTGCTGTGCTGTGTGCTGTGCTGTGTGCTGTGTGCTGTGCTGTGTGCTGTGCTGTGTGCTGTGCTGTGCTGTGTGCTGTGTGCTGTGTGCTGTGTGCTGTGTGCTGTGTGCTGTGTGCTGTGCTGTGTGCTGTGCTGTGTGCTGTGTGCTGTGCTGTGCTGTGTGCTGTGTGCTGTGTGCTGTGTGCTGTGTGCTGTGTGCTGTGCTGTGCTGTGTGCTGTGTGCTGTGTGCTGTGTGCTGTGTGCTGTGTGCTGTGCTGTGTGCTGTGCTGTGTGCTGTGCTGTGTGCTGTGTGCTGTGCTGTGTGCTGTGTGCTGTGTGCTGTGCTGTGCTGTGTGCTGTGCTGTGTGCTGTGCTGTGTGCTGTGCTGTGCTGTGTGCTGTGTGCTGTGTGCTGTGCTGTGTGCTGTGCTGTGTGCTGTGTGCTGTGCTGTGCTGTGTGCTGTGTGCTGTGCTGTGCTGTGTGCTGAGTGCTGTGTGCTGTGCTGTGTGCTGTGTGCTGTGTGCTGTGTGCTGTGCTGTGTGCTGTGTGCTGTGTGCTGTGCTGTGCTGTGCTGTGTGCTGTGCTGTGCTGTGTGCTGTGTGCTGTGTGCTGTGTGCTGTGTGCTGTGTGCTGTGCTGTGTGCTGTGTGCTGTGCTGTGCTGTGTGCTGTGTGCTGTGCTGTGTGCTGTGCTGTGCTGTGCTGTGTGCTGTGCTGTGTGCTGTGTGCTGTGCTGTGTGCTGTGCTGTGTGCTGTGCTGTGCTGTGTGCTGTGCTGTGTGCTGTGTGCTGTGCTGTGCTGTGTGCTGTGTGCTGTGTGCTGTGTGCTGTGTGCTGTGTGCTGTGCTGTGTGCTGTGTGCTGTGTGCTGTGCTGTGTGCTGTGCTGTGTGCTGTGTGCTGTGTGCTGTGTGCTGTGTGCTGTGCTGTGCTGTGTGCTGTGTGCTGTGCTGTGTGCTGTGCTGTGCTGTGTGCTGTGTGCTGTGTGCTGTGTGCTGTGTGCTGTGCTGTGTGCTGTGCTGTGTGCTGTGCTGTGCTGTGTGCTGTGCTGTGTGCTGTGTGCTGTGCTGTGTGCTGTGCTGTGTGCTGTGTGCTGTGTGATGTGCTGTGTGCTGTGCTGTGCTGTGTGCTGTGCTGTGTGCTGTGCTGTGCTGTGTGCTGTGTGCTGTGCTGTGTGCTGTGTGCTGTGTGCTGTGCTGTGTGCTGTGCTGTGCTGTGTGCTGTGTGCTGTGTGCTGTGTGCTGTGTGCTGTGTGCTGTGCTGTGTGCTGTGCTGTGTGCTGTGTGCTGTGCTGTGCTGTGTGCTGTGCTGTGTGCTGTGTGCTGTGTGCTGTGCTGTGTGCTGTGCTGTGTGCTGTGCTGTGTGCTGTGTGCTGTGCTGTGCTGTGTGCTGTGTGCTGTGCTCTGTGCTGTGTGCTGTGTGCTGTGCTGTGTGCTGTGTGCTGTGTGCTGTGCTGTGTGCTGTGTGCTGTGTGCTGTGTGCTGTGTGCTGTGTGCTGTGTGCTGTGTGCTGTGCTGTGTGCTGTGCTGTGTGCTGTGTGCTGTGTGCTGTGTGCTGTGTGCTGTGCTGTGTGCTGTGTGCTGTGTGCTGTGTGCTGTGTGCTGTGCTGTGTGCTGTGTGCTGTGCTGTGTGCTGTGTGCTGTGTGCTGTGTGCTGTGTGCTGTGTGCTGTGCTGTGTGCTGTGCTGTGTGCTGTGTGCTGTGTGCTGTGCTGTGTGCTGTGTGCTGTGCTGTGCTGTGCTGTGTGCTGTGTGCTGTGTGCTGTGTGCTGTGTGCTGTGCTGTGTGCTGTGCTGTGTGCTGTGTGCTGTGTGCTGTGTGTGCTGTGTGCTGTGTGCTGTGTGCTGTGCTGTGTGCTGTGCTGTGCTGTGCTGTGCTGTGTGCTGTGTGCTGTGTGCTGTGCTGTGCTGTGTGCTGTGCTGTGTGCTGTGTGCTGTGTGTGCTGTGTGCTGTGCTGTGTGCTGTGTGCTGTGTGCGCTGTGTGCTGTGCTGTGTGCTGTGCTGTGCTGTGCTGTGTGCTGTGTGCTGTGCTGTGCTGTGTGCTGTGCTGTGTGCTGTGTGCTGTGTGCTGTGCTGTGCTGTGTGCTGTGTGCTGTGCGCTGTGCTGTGTGCTGTGTGCTGTGTGCTGTGCGCTGTGCTGTGTGCTGTGTGCTGTGTGCTGTGTGCTGTGTGCTGTGTGCTGTGCTGTGCTGTGTGCTGTGTGCTGTGTGCTGTGTGCTGTGTGCTGTGTGCTGTGTGCTGTGCTGTGTGCTGTGTGCTGTGCGCTGTGTGCTGTGTGCTGTGCTGTGCTGTGTGCTGTGTGCTGTGTGCTGTGCTGTGTGCTGTGCTGTGTGCTGTGTGCTGTGTGCTGTGTGCTGTGCTGTGTGCTGTGTGCTGTGTGCTGTGCGCTGTGCTGTGTGCTGTGTGCTGTGTGCTGTGTGCTGTGCTGTGTGCTGTGCTGTGTGCTGTGTGCTGTGCTGTGTGCTGTGTGCTGTGTGCTGTGCTGTGTGCTGTGTGCTGTGTGCTGTGTGCTGTGTGCTGTGTGCTGTGTGCTGTGTGCTGTGTGCTGTGTGCTGTGCTGTGCTGTGTGCTGTGCTGTGTGCTGTGTGCTGTGTGCTGTGCTGTGTGCTGTGTGCTGTGCTGTGCTGTGTGCTGTGCTGTGTGCTGTGTGCTGTGTGCTGTGCTGTGTGCTGTGCTGTGTGCTGTGCTGTGTGCTGTGCTGTGCTGTGTGCTGTGCTGTGTGCTGTGTGCTGTGTGCTGTGCTGTGTGCTGTGCTGTGTGCTGTGTGCTGTGTGCTGTGTGCTGTGTGCTGTGCTGTGTGCTGTGCTGTGCTGTGTGCTGTGTGCTGTGTGCTGTGTGCTGTGTGCTGTGTGCTGTGCTGTGTGCTGTGCTGTGTGCTGTGCTGTGTGCTGTGTGCTGTGTGCTGTGTGCTGTGTGCTGTGCTGTGTGCTGTGTGCTGTGTGCTGTGTGCTGTGTGCTGTGTGCTGTGCTGTGCTGTGTGCTGTGTGCTGTGCTGTGTGCTGTGCTGTGTGCTGTGTGCTGTGTGCTGTGTGTGCTGTGTGCTGTGTGCTGTGTGCTGTGCTGTGTGCTGTGCTGTGCTGTGCTGTGCTGTGTGCTGTGTGCTGTGTGCTGTGCTGTGCTGTGTGCTGTGTGCTGTGCTGTGTGCTGTGTGCTGTGCTGTGCTGTGTGCTGTGCTGTGTGCTGTGTGCTGTGTGTGCTGTGTGCTGTGCTGTGTGCTGTGTGCTGTGTGCGCTGTGTGCTGTGCTGTGTGCTGTGCTGTGCTGTGCTGTGTGCTGTGTGCTGTGCTGTGCTGTGTGCTGTGCTGTGTGCTGTGTGCTGTGTGCTGTGCTGTGCTGTGTGCTGTGTGCTGTGCGCTGTGCTGTGTGCTGTGTGCTGTGTGCTGTGCGCTGTGCTGTGTGCTGTGTGCTGTGTGCTGTGTGCTGTGCTGTGTGCTGTGCTGTGTGCTGTGCTGTGTGCTGTGTGCTGTGTGCTGTGTGCTGTGCTGTGTGCTGTGCTGTGTGCTGTGTGCTGTGCTGTGTGCTGTGTGCTGTGTGCTGTGTGCTGTGCTGTGTACTGTGTGCTGTGTGCTGTGTGCTGTGCTGTGTGCTGTGCTGTGTGCTGTGTGCTGTGCTGTGTGCTGTGTGCTGTGTGCTGTGCTGTGTGCTGTGTGCTGTGTGCTGTGTGCTGTGTGCTGTGTGCTGTGTGCTGTGCTGTGTGCTGTGCTGTGTGCTGTGTGCTGTGCTGTGCTGTGTGCTGTGCTGTGTGCTGTGTGCTGTGTGCTGTGCTGTGTGCTGTGTGCTGTGTGCTGTGCTGTGTGCTGTGCTGTGTGCTGTGCTGTGCTGTGTGCTGTGCTGTGTGCTGTGTGCTGTGCTGTGCTGTGTGCTGTGTGCTGTGTGCTGTGTGCTGTGCTGTGTGCTGTGCTGTGTGCTGTGTGCTGTCTGCTGTGCTGTGTGCTGTGCTGTGTGCTGTGCTGTGCTGTGTGCTGTGCTGTGTGCTGTGTGCTGTGTGCTGTGCTGTGTGCTGTGCTGTGTGCTGTGCTGTGTGCTGTGCTGTGCTGTGTGCTGTGCTGTGTGCTGTGTGCTGTGCTGTGCTGTGTGCTGTGTGCTGTGTGCTGTGTGCTGTGCTGTGTGCTGTGCTGTGTGCTGTGTGCTGTGTGCTGTGCTGTGTGCTGTGCTGTGCTGTGTGCTGTGCTGTGTGCTGTGTGCTGTGTGCTGTGCTGTGTGCTGTGCTGTGTGCTGTGCTGCGCTGTGTGCTGTGTGCTGTGCTCTGTGCTGTGTGCTGTGTGCTGTGCTGTGTGCTGTGTGCTGTGTGCTGTGTGCTGTGTGCTGTGTGTGCTGTGTGCTGTGTGCTGTGTGCTGTGCTGTGTGCTGAGTGCTGTGTGCTGTGCTGTGTGCTGTGTGCTGTGTGCTGTGTGCTGTGTGCTGTGTGCTGTGCTGTGTGCTGTGCTGTGCTGTGTGCTGTGCTGTGTGCTGTGCTGTGTGCTGTGCTGTGCTGTGTGCTGTGTGCTGTGTGCTGTGTGCTGTGCTGTGTGCTGTGCTTTGCTGTGTGCTGTGCTGTGCTGTGTGCTGTACTGCAGCCCTGTCTGCCAAGGGAGCAGCTCCTGCAGCAGCCACAGGGCAGCTGCTCCTCCCACTGGGAATGGCTCCATGTCCCAGCTCAGCTTTGCTCCCGACACAGCATTTTGGGGACTCTATTAAATACATATTTTCTTGACAATGATGTCAGAGTTAAGCTTCGAATGCTGCACTGATAACTCCTTGCTGTGTCTTTGTTGTCTTCTCTTCTTGCACTTCACCTTTGCAGCAGCAATTTGTGCTTACAGGTAAATCCTCAAAATGGGTGGTGGTGTTCATATCCTCCCTCGAAGGAAATAAACAGCTTGGAGACACCAATCACGATCCAAATCCATGGCGTGGAGCACAAACCTCCTGGGACAGGGCACCAGCATCTCCTCTCCTCGCACAGGGGAATTCCCTCGGCCGGGCTAGGAAGCTTGGGAATTGGGCAGCAAGGAAGGGGGAAGGAGAAAAGGGAATCAACAGGAGCCAGGAACCTACCAGCGAAGAGCATCCTCCCGGTCAGCATCTCGGCCAGGATGCAGCCGGCTGCCCACATGTCGATGGCTTTGGTGTAGTTGTTGGGAGACAGGAGGAGGCGCGGGGAGCGGTACCACTTGGTCACCAAGCCTTCGGAGAGGTAACCCTGGAACAGCAGGGACAGGGATCAGGACAGGCAGCAGAGCTCCTCCAGTGTGAGCAGACAGGGATCAGGGCAGGAATGGGCAGCAGAGATCCTCCAGCCTGAGCAGGGACAGGGCTCAGGACAGGAACAGGCAGCAGAGAGAGGGCTCAGGACAGGAACGGAGAGCAGAGAGAGGGTCAGGACAGGAACAGGCAGCAGAGAGAGGGCTCAGGACAGGAACGGAGAGCAGAGAGAGGGTCAGGACAGGAACAGGCAGCAGAGAGAGGGCTCAGGACAGGAACGGAGAGCAGAGAGAGGGTCAGGACAGGAACAGGCAGCAGAGAGGGCTCAGGACAGGAACAGGCAGCAGAGAGAGGGTCAGGACAGGAACAGGCAGCAGAGAGGGTCAGGACAGGAACAGGCAGCAGAGAGAGGGTCAGGACCAGGCTGCAGAGCTCCTCACCTGTCCTGGTTCCTCCCCACTGCAGCCCCACCCAGGCAATCCTGCCCCCGTTCCTGTGCTGCTGCCCAGGCTGGCTGGGGCTGCCTGCCCCGCGGGAAGGGGGGACCTGGGGCACACCAGGGGGACAGAGGCTCCCCAGGGCTGCGCCAGGCAGGGCGCTCGCTGTTTGTCACCATGGTATTGCAGCACCGCCTGCCAAGCCAGATGGCTCCGGAGCACAGACCTGCGGATCACACCTGCCCGAGTCATCCCAGGTCACCGCTGGAGGGCTCGGATGTATCCTGCAAATCCCAGTCCCCCTTCACGTGAGACCTTGTCCAGGAAAACAAAAGGGTCAGGGAGGATTGCTGGCGCAGTGTGGAAGGAAAGCCTCCTGTACCAGCGGCTGTGCCTTACAGGGAGCAGAGCTGCCAAGGGCTCCCAGCCAAGGCTCCTAAAAGAAGATCCCATGGGAAAAGTGGGAAAGCCCTTCTGGGAACACCTAGCTGAGGCAGGGATGGAAAACCCTGCTCTTCCTGCATGAGCCTGAGCCGTGCCCAACAAATCACCTGTGTCCCTTGTCACAGGCTGCGGGGGATGGCATGGCAAGGGCAGCTCCTCACCCCAGTGCCACCGAGGATGATGAGGGGCAGCTCCTCACCCCAGTGCCACCGAGGATGATGAGGGGCAGCTCCTCACCCCAGTGCCACTGAGGATGATGAGGGGCAGCTCCTCACCCCAGTGCCACTGAGGATGATGAGGGGCAGCTCCTCACCCCAGTGCCCCTGTGCTCACACTGAGGATGATGAGGGGCAGCTCCTCACCCCAGTCCCCCTGTGCTGACCCTGAGGATGGCGTTTGGGATGCTTTACCCGGTTCCATGGGAGAAGCTGTCAGCAGCATCGTGGCACAAAGGCCACCCCCTCTCTGAAGCGGGGCCCTCCTGCTCCTGAGCCCACCAGGAGATTTGTCACCAGAGCCAAGGGCTCACAGCCCTGCTGGAGCCAGGGGCCGTGTCCCAGCAGCCTGGGAACAACCCTGGCACCTCCAGGGACCCCTTGCTGCCACACTGGGGCTGGGTGTGGATGGTTATTGCATCGGGATAATGTTGGAATATTCATATGCAGCCTTTCCTGTATTAAATATAACACATTAACAGAAGGAGGTAGATTGAAATGCAGCAGGAGCAGCAAAATAAAATTAAATTATAAAGCCGAATTGCATTTAAATGCCACAAAGCATTTGGAGAATGTAAAAATGCAATGACAGCATGAACACAGTTCACATAAAAGCCTATTTGAGAACTCCATCCGTACTGATCTGGTTCCAGAGATCATTTTCAGCTGCGCTGTAGCTGGAGTTGTGCTGCACAGCGTTTCCTGGGATGCCGTAGGATGCATCTCTCCACCTAAACACGGGAGCAGTGCACCACCACAAGCACCACGAGGCTGATCACACTCCTCTTCGCCCAGCGCAGGGTTTTGTGCCAGCTCCCAAATGTGCGAGTCATCAAGCTTTTAATCATAAAGGGCTTGCTTTTGAAAGAGCGTGTTAATTTTGGCCTTGTCACGATAAGTTGTAACGGAGACTGATTAGCTCAGAAGTTTCCTTTAATGCTGTTACATTTTTGCTAATGCTGCTCAGTCAGAACCAGCGCAGGAGCCCGCAGGCATTATCCGATCAAACCAACGCTTCTCGGCTACTGCAATTATTC
>NC_071710.1:900831-906370 GCF_020745825.1 Agelaius phoeniceus
GGATGGATGGATGGATGGATGGGTGGATGGATGGATGGATGGATGGGTGATGGATGGATGATGGATGGATGGATGGATGGATGGATGGATGATGGATGGATGGATGGATGGATGGATGGATGATGGATGGATGGATGGATGGATGGATGGATGGATGGATGATGGATGGATGGATGATGGATGGATGGAAGGATGGATGGATGGATGGATGGATGATGGATGGATGGATGGATGGATGGATGGATGGATGGATGGATGATGGATGATGGATGGATGGATGGATGGATGGATGGATGATGGATGATGGATGGATGGATGGATGGATGGATGGATGGATGGACATGGATGGGAGATGGGCAGCAGGCCCAGAGCCTCTGCAGACACACGGGCAGGGACAGGGCCATGGGGGCAGGCAGGGCCCCACAGCTGCAGACAGAGGGAGCATGCAGAGGATTCCAGTGGGGAAGGTGGGACGAATGCATTCCCCATGGGGTGGAAGGGTTGGGAGCAGCAAAAGTCCAGCTTTGCCTGTCCTGCACAAGGATAAGGACCTCCTGGAGGCTGGGAATGCTCCTTTCTTCACCTCCACCCCCCTTCGCTCACCATTTGGGCACCGAGGTGTGGGGCCAAGCGTTCAAACCACAAACAGCAGAGCCAAGGAGAAAGGCAATAATGTGGAGACGTTCCAGAGGGATAAACTCCCATGGATAAAGAGCAGTGTGGTGGAAGAGAGAGGAGCCTGCAGCACAGCTGGGTGGTGAGAGCTTTGGAGAAGGGACAGGATGAGAGAGAATCATGGATGAACAGGATCAAATCCTGAGGGTTCTCTCCTGCTACACCTGCTACTCTGTGCCCTAAAGAGATGTCTGCAGGCACCTGAGCCCAGAACCCCACCTCACCTTACTCTGAGACAGGGCTCAACTTGTCAGGCCTGAGCAGCCTGGGAAGGTGCAGACCGGGATCTGGATGCGACCTTGGCAGCTGGAAATCCTTTTTGTTTGCTCTGGAGAAGTTTCAGACAAAGAGATGTCCCAATGCTGCTCTTACTACATGGAGAAAGGTATGAGCAGCAAAAACAGACAAACGGTGGGAGAGACAGAGCCAAAGGTGCTCTGCTTCATTGCTGGGGAGGCCAGCTCCTCGCTGTGCCTCAGGGCACCCCCAGGGCACCCCTCCTCACCACGTTATCCCAGCTCAGCATTCCCCAGGGCTGGGGAGCTCTCCCATTCCCAACACGTTATCCCAATTCATCATTCCCCAGGGATGGGGAGCTCTCCCCTTCTCACCACGTTATCCCAATTCAGCATCCCCCAGGGCTGGGGAGCTCTCCCCTTCCCACCACGTTATCCCAACTCAACGTTTGGCTGAGGAAAGTCACATAAACAAGACATCTTGCCAGGCAAGGGCTCTTTGTCAGTGGTATGTGTATTCTAAGCTGTGTTTAAAATTCTGCTCACAGTCCAGCGTGGCTCATATTTGCCATTTTAACACTCAGCAGGACGGTTTGGGGTTTGAGAAACATCAGGTCAGAAGAGATGTGACCTTTGAGACAAATAACACCACAGCCTGCAATTGTTTGTGTCAGCAGAGCCCTGCCATTAGTGTAAGCATATTCCAGATGCGTAAAACATGCTAAGAGGAAAAAAATCCACGTGCTCAAGGCAACAAAGAGCTGTCAGGAAAGGCTCTCAGGAAACCATGAGGACAGAGCTGCAGCTGGTTTAGACAGAGGTGTGGATCTGCTGGGTCTTTGGGGTGGTTAATTGCCCAAAGGGTGCAGGATTCCATTGGCTCGTGGGCACCTCTGCCCGAGCACGGGCTGGCATCACCAGATCTGGGCTGTCAGGGTCCCTGCTCTGCTCAGGCCATGGCTGCCTGGAACAGAGGCTAGACAAGACTGAGAGAATAAAGTGGGGGTTTATTAAAGGCCCTCAATAGCTACACCTTGGGCAGCCAAAGCCTCCCAGAGGCCTCACCCAAGGTGGATGATGGTCACAAGTTTTTCACACAACTTTAAGTTCTATTTCCGTATCAGGGGTTAAGCCTCCAATACAGCTTCAGGTAATAAAGCATCACACACCCCTAGTTTGCTCCCCCCAGTTTACTTTTGTTTATACTTTTCAGGGCCTCAGCCTGCAGGGTATCCTTGGATCTCAGGCCCAGAGGGATTGCTCTGCCTGCCCAAAATGTGAAGCCAGCACCTGACACTCCGTATGGAGTTTAGAGCAATGCACTAAAGCAGTGTTTGAAAAATATAAAAGATAAAATCCTAGGGCATCAGGGGGGCCCTGGGGTGGAGGCCTCAGAGCCTCAGACTCGGGATGCTCCACTGCTGCTGCCTTCTGCCAGAGCACGGAGCTCATCAGCCTGAGGGAGCCTTGCGGGAGAGAGCAGCTTGAAAGAGAAGCAGGGAAAGGAATTGATTTCTCCGAGCCATCTCTGAAGTGCTGGACATCAAAGGCAGGGCTGACCCACAGCCCATCCTGCTGCAGCCCTGCCTCTGCGGGCCCTGGCACCAGCCCTGGCAAACCCAGCCCCGGCACGGCCAGGGAGCCCCAGGAGCTGGCGTTACCTGCTGCTTCCCGAGCAGCACCCAGCTCTCTCTGCACACTCTGATGGGCTTCTTTGCACTGATGCTCCAGCCTCCCACCCACGAGGAGCTGGAGATACAGTGGCATCTGGCAGAATTAAACACCACCATGAAGCTGCAGCCCTTGACAGCTCCTTCCACTGCACTGGCTGTTATTGAGGCAACAGGGAATTGCTTAGAAATAACAATAATTCTGCAGCAGACACAAACAGATGACTCCTACCCTGATCCCACAGTCCTTGACAGCACGATGTTCCTTAAATCAGAGACTTTCTGTGTTCATGTAGCCTGCCTCGTTTGCAGGGGTTTTCTCTGGGAGTTACCTGACTTTAAACAAACAAATCACACGTTTGAAGAGCCGGGAGCCTCTTCCTGAGCTGGGCCATAAATAATGAGTGAGGAAGGGAGCAGAGAAAGGGCAGGCAGAGTGACAGGGACTCTGTGCTTGCTTCCTGCAGCCTCATTCCTTCTCCCCAGGCTCTGTTTCTCCCCACAGCCCAGACTGATATCCAGAATAACTCAGCTCAAGATCCCAAGATTGTCTTTTTGCCATCCTCTGCTGCCTCCCCCTCCATGCCTCCCCTCCCAGAATGATGGGCAGGAGCCCACTGGTAAATGCAAAGTGCATTTAAACCTGTTAAATCTGCTGTACATCAACAGATCCATGGGGCCCGTGGACACATCCAGCTCTAGAAAACAGATTCTATCTCATCTCACCACACCAAACAGGGGCCTTAACCAGAAGCCAGCTGCAGACCACACCGTGGCTTTGTCTTCTCCCAGGAACACGCGGAGCCACGGGCTGATGGATTCTCCTCCATGTTCCTGCACTGCTCAGGAGCTCCAGCCTGGAAGGCAACCTGCACTTCTCATCTGCAGCTGTGCTCAGGACCCATTGGCACCAGGGCTGTGTGTCACAGAGCCTTCTCACCCATTATCCCTCCCTCCCTCCCTTGTACAGCCCAGCCACTCACGTTATTGTTCCTCCCTGATACACTGAGTGCCAAACAGCAGAGAACTCCATGTGTCATTTGGATCCAGACCTCAGATAAAGGATCTGGCTGAGCCTCAAAGACCCACTCCTCTCCCCCTATGCTAAATGAATGTAATTCAAATGAAATCGGGTTTTTAAGAAGCTGACTGGCACCAAAGTGAGGACAGAGCCCAGCAGAGTGGGGGTGGACATGCCAGGTCCCCTCTCCATGTGCTCCCAGCAGCTTGTGCTTTTTAGCAGCAGCAGAGCAAGAAACACAGAGCTTAGTCATTTGGGTGAAGCAAGCAAACACACGCCTCCCCACAGTCCACTGCTGAGACAGAGCAAAGTACCTGAGTGTGTGTTTGATACACACAGTATAAAGCAATGCAAGGCAGATGAGGGGCACTCAAACCCTTCCTGTGTCCTCTCTGCAGAGCCCTGGGGACTCTGCAGAGCTCAGTGCATGGGCTGTGCCCAGAAAGCACAGAATGTCAGGCTGGACAGGGCTCTGAGCAACCCCTTCCAGTGGAAAGTGTCCCTGCTCGTTGCTGGGGCGTTGGACTGAATGAGTTTAGAGGTCCCTTCCCACCCAAACCGTGACTCCCTGGATGTGTGTCACAGCTTGGGGCAGAGCAGCCACCAGCAGTGATCACCCAGCAGGGCTCACAGCTGCCCAAAGAGGCTGCAGGACCAGTTCCCCTGGAGGATCCATCACAGCCCAGCCACATCACCCCGCAAGTCCTGCCCCCCTGCACCGGCCAGCCCCGCGCTGCCCACCTTGTGCGAGTAGTGCTGATCCACGATCCTGGCCAGGCCGAAGTCGCCGATCTTCAGCACCAGGTCCTCAGTGCTGATGAAGATGTTGGCCGGCTTGAGGTCGCGGTGCAGCACGTTGGCCGAGTGGATGTACTTGAGCCCGCGCAGCAGCTGGTACATGAAGAGCTTGGCGTGCTCCTCGGCCAGCTTGCCCTGCTCCAGCAGCCGCGCCAGGTCCGTCTCCATGTACTCCTGCACGATGTACACCACGTTGAACTTGAAGAAGTCCCCGCGCAGGCGGGCGCCCTTGGGGCCCAGCACCTCGTAGACCTTGACGATGTTGTCGTGCTCGAGGCGGCGGATGATCTTGATCTCGCGGAAGGCGTGCTTCACGCTGCGCGCGTCGCCCAGCGTCAGCTTCTTGACGGCCACCTTTCGGCAGCTGCGGCTGTCCAGCGCCGACAGCACCAGCCCGTTGGCCCCGAAGCCCAGCGGGCGGAAGTTGACGAAGCGGCAGCCCAGGTCGTAGCCGTACATGCTGGCCAGGCACTCGCACTTCTCGGCCATGGCGCTCTTCCCGCTCCTGCGCCCTCGTCACTGGAAAAGCCAGGAATGCCCCGGGGCCTCCAGGTTGGAAACGCGGCTGGAGATCAGGCGCCTCATGGTTACTCACAGGAGACTGGGCAGGGGGCTTGCTCTGAGCGCGGTGCTTCAGCACGACGCAGGGTGGAAATACACCTGAGGACACACATGCAGATGGAGAAATAAAATGTTTTAAACTGGGTGAGAAATCAACGGACTTTCTAAGGGGGCTCGCTCTGAGCCCGACGCTTCAACACCACACAGAGTGGAAATAAACCTGAGGATGCACAGAGAGAGAAATAAAGTGTTTTAAACTGGGTGAGAAATCAATGGACTTTCCAAGGGGGCTTGCTCTGAGCCCGACGCTTCAACACCACACAGAGTGGAAATAAACCTGGCCCAGCACTTCAGCACAACACGGGGTGGAAATAAACCTGAGGACATACACAGATGGAGAAATAAAATGTTTTAAACTGGGTGAGAAATAATGGACTTTCCAAGGGGCTCGCTCTGAGCCCGGCACTTCAACACGACACAGGGTGGAAATAAACCTGAGGATGCACAGAGAGAGAAATAAAATGTTTTGAACTGGGTGAGAAATCAATGGACTTTCTAAGGGGGCTCCCTCTGAACCC